>JASUUG010000827.1:0-289280 GCA_030449905.1 Luvunga scandens | reverse complement strand
AAATAGACTTTAAGGCACTGGCCTAGTTGCTGAACAGACGACATATTTGGTTGTCATTTTATTGTATTGATGACATAATGACATTCGTTTAGAAACAAAATACGGTAGAATTTTTAATATCACTTCGTGTTAAATTGCAAATACTTTTGAAAATTTTTAACATGCTTGAGTAAATTGCTATTGCTATCTGATTGAATTATTTGCTTCAATCTTGATTTCACAAGTTATATATTTGGAAAATGTTGAGAAAATAAATGTTTTTCTGCTGAAAATTTACGGCCATAAGCTTTAATTTTTATGAAGAATTATGATTTTTTAACATTTATATGAAAAAAGATAATATTAAATTTTATATTTAATATATTTTTAAGTACTAATAAATATTATTTTCTAAATATGTAATTTAAATTAATCACAAAAAATATTGTACCGTGCAGCACCAAACATGGTATAACTAAAAAATTAACATAGTATAGTGTAATACCAAATATTGTATAGTATTAGTATAATACAGTGTTAATGTAATATAACATAATACAATATACTTATATTATAATAATATAATATAGTATAATATAATATAGTATGTCAAATGCACCCATCGTGTATTGTGCTCCACCCAATCGATGTCCTAGTGGTGGTTATGGTGGTACATGTTCTTCTCCATCTATTATAACTGAGATTAGTTTGGCAGAGGCTGCTAGTGGTGAACGTGATGACACTATGTGAGTTGCTCACTCTTTCATTGGATATGCTAACAAGATTTCTATTCACAATAAGGACAAGAAAATAACATCTAAGGTGAAACGATACTTGACCTAGTTGAAGATTATAATAATCTAAAACTCAATGTTTTGTATTAGTGGAAGGTGGATGGATCAAAGTATCTAATATTAGAGAAAATTACAAGAGATGTCATGGCTGTTCAAGTTTCCACAATGGTCTCTAAGTCTACCTTTAGCACTAGTCACCGTGTTATTGATGATTATAGGAGTTCTTTCATTTTTTTTATGATTGAGGCGTTGATATGTACTAAAAATTAGTTGCAACCTAAATTTTTTACCGATCCTATCTACAACCTTTAGGAAGAGATTAAGGAGCAGATATTTCATACGAAGCTACAAAATGATAACATTTTTCTCATACATTAAATGCATAATATATTTAAATGTATTATAACTTTATAAGTAACATCTACATGTACTTAGATTACTTAATTACTAACATTAATTTTTTTTGGGTGCATTTTAAAGGATTTGTAAGATCACAAGCTTTAATGGTTTCAACAGTGAGTGTTGACATTGGCGTTATTAGTATTAGAAAGGTACCTTTTAATAGATATTATTATTTAAAATTTCATATTATAATTTTAAGTTATAATTTAAACTATAATTATAGTTGTTATGGTTTTAAGTTTCAGGTCTAGTTGTAACATTGTAGCTGTTTTAACTAGGCAAGTTGAAGTTGATAGAATGGCAATATGGCATTGCCTAGAATTATTATTAACTTAACTTGGTGATGAATGCCATAAAATAAGCCATGATTGACTTAATTTTTTTTAATATTTAATCAAGTATGTATGTTTTTTTTTTTGAAGAATTTGCTAAACATGTCATATTCTAATGATATAATAGAAATTAGAAATATTGTAACAACCTTTTTGCTTTTCAACTATAAGTGCTCTTTCTTCGCTAAAAAATGTAAGCTTTATTACTAGCCATTAAATTAGAATTCAAATGGTAGTTATGGTTTGTTCTATTAAAGATATGAATTGGGTTTATTTATTTATGTTTGTGTTTGATGTGTCTTTATTTGCACTGCGGGTTAAAGAAAGTTATTGTATATTATTTCTTCAATTTTTCTCTAGAGGATCAATACACCAACTTGGAGTACAAGAAGTTGAAGTTACAACTTGTCCAAATGCTTGCATGGAGTAGTGGAAGAAGCTTATTTAGTTTGTGACTTTGTGTTTTAAAAAAACTTTTTTGTGTTTTGGAAACTATCTAATTATGTTTAAACTTTGATTTTGTGTTCTAAAAACTAATATTTGGATATTGTGCTGTGGATGGAGACTATTATGTTAATTTGGACTTTGTGTTAATTTTAATTTTTATTCATTTAATTTCATAGTAGTTTTTCCTTTTTTTTTGTGGTGAAAATTGGTAGAAAAGGACTACAATTACATAAAAGCAATCTTAAAAACCCAAAATAAGAAAAAAAAAACTCAAAATTGCCATTACTTGATTTTACCCAATTTGACTCAATTTTGACTCGAACCCGATTTGATCCAATTTCACTCGACCCAATCTCACCCGAATTCACTCGAATTAACTCGACTCGTATCTAATCCGAACCCAATCTGATCCGAACTCAATTCAATTTCTTGACCCAATTCGATCCGATTCAAACATGTTCGGATTAGGTTACGGATTTTGGTTGAGTTCAGATGAATTTTTTTAACCCAATTAATCTGAAATTCAATCGGATTGATCCAAACCTGATTATGACCAGTTTTATTTGGAATTGTGGTTGAAATACTATAAGTAGTTTATTTTATAATTTTTGACAAAAATAATGTTTGTTAAATTTTTTAAAAGCTGTTGGGATAATTCTCCTTATGGGGCTTGACTTCCAAATTAAATGAAGGCCTCATTTGGAATTATGGTTGAAGTATTAGAAGCAGTTTATTTTATAAGTTTGGACAAAAATAACGTTTGATAATTTTTTTAAAAGCTACTTATTTTGTAAGTTTCTATATTTTGACAATATCTTTTAAAAGTAAATAGCATGTTACTTTTTATTAGCTGCTTATTAAATAAGCATCCACAACTTTTTTGTTAGAGTTTCTATTATAATTTTAATATTTTAACAAAAGAATAATTATATCTTACTTTTCTATAAACCTTAATATATAAGTAAAAGATAATTTAAACCTATGTATAATTTGGTCATTATTATCTCTGTACTAAAATTTATCAAACACATATTGTGCTTTTTAAACTCATAGCAACCACAATTACATAGTTTACCAAATATTGAGCTGATTTTTTAATCAGCAACTTAGGGTCAATTTGTGATTGTGGAGACTGATGAAATAAGTAGCTTATACTGTACAGATAAAATAAGCTGCTGATTAAAAAAGTAGCTTGGTGTTTGGTAAATTGTGCTATTACATTATTATGAGTTTGAAAAGTAGAAAGATACATGTGTTTGGTAAAATTTATTATGAAAGTGCTGTTTTATTATATAATAACTAGGGAGATAGCCAATTTTCCCCTAGTGTAATCAATATGTACCACTTACCCCATGCTGTTTTTGTAATAGCCAATTACCCCCATGACAGCATAAGTTTACAATAGTACCCCTATTTTCAAATGTACTTTTATTTATATTTATTATAAATTAAATAAATTATATGAATATAAACTAAATAAAAAAATTAAGTATTAAAAATAAGAAATATATGTTTTGATGTAAAAAATTAACAATAAAATTTTTTTTCTGGCACTTTTTTATGTTATAAACATTTTCTTATAATAAATATTTTATAATGTTTTACAATTAAATGTAAAAAGTACAAGATAAATATTTTATTATTTATTTTATAATAATTTTTTTATTTATCATTCAATTTTTTATAATAATTTTTTGTCATTTTATAATAATTTCTTGTACATTTATTACAAGAAAATGTTTATAGCATAAAAAAAAGTACAAGAAAAAAATTATTGTTAATTTTTTTACATCAAAACATATATTTCTTATTTTTAATACTTAATTTTTTTATTTAGTTTATATTCATATAATTTATTTAATTTATAATAAATATAAATAAAAGTATATTTAAAAATAAGGGTAATATTGTAAACTTATGTTGTTAGGAGGGTAATTGGCTATTACAAAAACAGCAGGGGGGTAAGTGGTACATATTGATTACACTAGGGGAGAAATTGGCTATCTCCCTAATAACTAAAATAGACATAAGTTTTAATTACTTTTTATTTTTAGAGTATGTTAATAAATTGTTTAGACATATCATTTTTTCTTAAATAAATTCTTTTAAAAGATGCTGACAAAATAGAAAAAATTACAAAATTTACCAAACACTATTTTTATAAAAAAATTATAAAATAAGTAGTTTATTAAATTTTCAATGGCAATCCCAAATTAGCTCTTATTTCATCCACACAATAAAAACAACTTATTTCATTAGCAACCACAATCTCAAATTGACCCTAAAGTCACGAAAGCTAGTGACCTATTAGTTCATAACTTCTACGAGCTTCTTTTCTATATCATTGCAAGACAAAGAAATCTTAATTTTAACGGAAAAAAAAAAATGAAGGAGAAGAAGAAGAAGGCCGACGTTTTTGTTTTAAGTCACATAATTGAATTGAATATAAATAAGCCATCAGTCTTGTAAAAGAAAAACAAAAAATATCAACTTCGTGTTGATGGGCGTTATTTCCTGGAACTTATTCTCAATTTATCTTCTTATACGGTTCATTTTCAATCTTCAGTCCTATAAAACATTGTAGGAAAATAGCGTTTTTTTAAATTTGCTGAATGAATTTACTACTAATAATAATAAAAAAAAAAAGGTATTTGGGAGGAAAATAAGTTTATTGTAGATCATTAATAGAGGATAAATTTAGAAACAAATAATTAGTTATGTGATATTTAACATGCTATTCAATGATAAAGAAAATAATTAGTATCATAGTATCATGTCATGAGTGATGGGTAATAAACCCAACGTTTATTTAACGTAATGAAGCATCGGAAAGAGTAGCAAATTACGCATAAAAGTAATATCTTATCTTTTTGCGAATCCATTTGGATACATACACACACAGTATACATACGAAAAAAATTTCAATCCAGAATTTCCAGATTTATTTTTTTTTAATTATTCATTATATATTATATACACTCCGCCCCTAGGAGTGGAATAGACTCATGGAGGGAATGGAATAGACTCATGGAGGGCATTTAAGTCATGGGTGGAGGGCATTTAAGTCCTGGGTGTGGGTGATAGGGACAGCCAACGAGTCCATAACCTGCGGTCGCCTCAGCTGCTGAACATGTATAACATGTTATTTATTTATCTATTTATATTAATTTTAAATCAAATTCAACCGTACAAGACAATTATTAATTAAATTTTTCTTAAAGCAGACCTCAAAGAGCCAACAAATTTATTAAAATAAAAAAACACAGAACAACATTAAACATTTAACCATTGATCGTCGCATGGTGAAATGAAATCCAGTATACTAAAATTACGAGTGGGTGATTGATTAATTCTATCATACTTAATTCAAATTAGAACTAACATTAATCAAGGAACAATATATTAACCACATAGCTAGATTCAATAAAATACAAAGTCTAAAACATAATTAGGAAACATAATTCGTACAAGATTCAACTACGGAGCATAATCATAAGGACAATTATAATAAATAAAATTACAACATAAAAAAACTGCACTTACTGATATCAGATACCAATACAAAAACTGGCGCTAAATATAACGTTTTAAGCGTAAATAAAAAATATTGCAAATATTTGGACGATCAAGAGATTTGAAGTACTGTACCTTGCCAAACAAATTACTTTTGTGGAAACAAATAATCTTATTGTTATTTTATGAAAACGTCAAGTTATCATACAGAGAAAGCTCACCTTTCCGCATGTTAGCGGAAGTCTCAGCCAGCAGGTTTCTAGCTGCCGCCTCGAAAGAAGAAAGAAGAGCCATAGCCATTACAAGACCAAAAAGAAGTAAAATCTTAGAGCCCATTACCTTTTTTTAGAATAGAGGAATTTTTGTTGGAGAAGGATATCAGATTAATATTTTCTTAAACTCTATTTATAATAGGTTTTACAAGTCTGCTAAAACTTTGAGTTGAAGTAAGAGGTCTGGGCTCAAATCTCACTCACGTAAGTTGAGAGTGAATTTAACTAGATTCATGCTATGCTTAAAAAAGGCTCGGAAAAATGTCATCAGACCCCTCAGGTTTGCTTAAATGACTACATTGACCCTTTTAGTTTCAAAATTGGTTGCATATGCAATTTTGTTTTCCTTATACCTTTGATTATAACAACTTAAAAAATGACTTTAAAAGTTTATAATAAATACCAATATAATATTAAAATGAAGTAATATGGAATAATATATTTTATATTCATTTTGAATATTAAACAAAATTATTTCAATGTTATTAATTTGTCATAAGTATTTTAATGTAAAAAATTTTTAAGATTAATAACATTAAAAAATTATATGTAACATTCAAAATAATTTTCCCCAAGTTGGCAAACCAAGTTCAAGTCTTAGGGAAGGTAGGGGTTTAAAAATTGATTTTGGTTTTGCTCACTCCCCTACCTTTTGAACACAAAAATGAAACTATATAAAAAAAATTCAAAATAATTTACGAAATTTATATTACTTAACTTGTAATATATTTTAATATTACAATAGGACAAATTAATTTACCAAATTTATATTATTTAACTTGTAATATATTTTAATATTACAATAAAACATCGATAAATTAATAGCCTTGTGACCATGAAAAATCTATTAATTTAGCTAATATTATTATATTGATAATTAATCATTATTAATTTATAAAGATAATATTAGATTATAATAGGATTTTTTGTAAGGTATAAAGGCAATATAATTAGAAATTTAGTGATATGATTATGATTTAATTTTGATTGAGTGAATCAACCACCTAGTAATCCTCTGACTGGATGACATTATTTGGTAACTCATTAGAAGAGACATTTTGGAGGCAATACATTAAGCCAATCTCTCTCTTATTTCTCTTAACATAGCACATGGAATACAACTCATTTGAAAGGTATAAACAAAGCAATAATGACCGATGAAATGCTTAAATCATTATGCAAGTATAACAAAGAAAATCATAGACATATCATATGTTTTTTGTTTGAAATTAATTAAGTATCAATTTAAATATTAGTTAGGTCCCATAGAAACATAAGGATTTTTTTTTAAAAAATTTATTATCTGTTAAATTTATCTAATTATTATTAATTTACCATGTTGGAACTAAGTCGACTAATCGAAACTATTATTTAATTGGAGTTATCAATTTATCGAGTGTTTATACATAGTATAAATTTTAAAATTAATTTTGGAATAATAAATTTTAGTATTAATAAAATCTGCAAGGAAAACTAATAATTGTTTAATGTTAAAAATAATTTGCTTAATATATGTGTTATTTTGTTTATTATATTTATCATAATATTGTGTTTATATTTATTATAATAATTTTCACTACGGTCAAGTGATATAAAAATGAGAAAATAGGTCCATATGATTATTTTTAAAATTAATTGTGATTATATGATCATTTAAGTAATCGTTGAAGGACTTAGTATCTTTTTCTAAAATATAAATAAAGAAAAAAGAATTTTCCAACTGGCATGTCATGTGAACCTTTTCTGTCGATGCGGGGCCCTTTGATGGTGTTTGTTAATTGTCAACAAATGCAGCATACATGTCAAATAAACGTATACGAAGAAAAATAAGACTCTGCGTGTCTTTAGGGCCTATATGTCAAGAAAATGTTAAATCAAGAGATGTTACGGGACTGATAACGTTTAAAATAAAAATTTAATGTTCTCTATATGGAAAAGATAACTATAAAACTCCGTGGAAAAGTCTTGAGTATCTCATACAAGTTGTTTGTCGCCTTTCTGTGGAAATTAATAACCACTTTTAACACAATTAATTAGGGATACAATTTCATCGCTGTAAAAAGAAAATGCGTTTAACATCGACTAATCTATAACTGTAGTAAAAGAAAATGCATTTAATATCGAGTACTCTATAACTGTAATAAGAAAATATTGATAATATCGGTTTGTATAATATTGATGTTTTTTGAACATTCGTACGTACCTTTTTTTTTTTTTTTTGAATCACTCGTACGTACGTTTTTGATAAAATAGAAAGACCATCTCTTAATTGTTATGTCTCACTTCTATATAAAACCCCAATCCCTGAAAAATAAATTGTAGCGTTTTAATGGCCATGCAAGCGGGTGTTAGATAAAATAAATTATAAATTGTAGTATTAAAGTGGGTGTTACATAAAATAGCGTTTCTGATATTTGCTTCTGAAATTTGAAACCCCACATGCAAGCGAACCCATGCGATCACTTTGCAGAGGTTTTTAAATCAGCTCCTCAAAATATATATTTACTGCCATAATCAGTATCAACACACACACATAGAGTACTGAATTTCTTCCGTATTATAATCAATATATACTATTTATCCTTATATTATTTTTATAATAACTAATAATTCTTTGATAGTATAATTTTACAATATTGTTTTATTTTCAAATACACTTTTATTCATATTTATTATAAATTAAATAAATCATATGAATGGAAATAACAATAAAAAATTAGGTATTAAAAATAACAAATATATGTTTTGATGTGAACAAAATAGTAATAATACATTTTTGTACATTTTTATTTTATAAACATTTTATTATGATAAATATATAAGAAATTTATTATAAAATGATAAAAAATTATTATAGAAAACTTAAATGATAAATAAAAATTATTATAAAAAGAATAATAATTTTTTTGTACTTTTACATTTAATTTTAAAGTTTTGTAAATATTTATTATAAGAAAAAGTTTATAAAAAAGAACAAAAATATTTGATTATTAATTTTTATTTAGGTCAAAACATAGATTTCTTGTTTTTAATACTTAATTTTTATTTTAATTTCCATTCATAATATTTATTTCATTTATAATAAATATGGAATCTGAGTGTATTTGAAAATGAAGATAAAAATATAAAATTATGCTGTCAGGAGAGTGATTGGCTTGATTACAGTAATGGGGAAGTTGGCAATCTCCTCCCCTCCCCCCGCCAAGCACACACACACACACACACCACACACACACAACGTTCTAATCCAGAATTTTAAAGTGCGGAAACACATAAATTGTGCGTTTTAAGTACTTTAAGTTTTAAACCTCTAAAACCTTACGTTTTTAAAGCTTTTTTGAACTTTTCCTATACTTTAAGATCCTAGACCAGAAAATTACTATATATATATATATATATATATATATATCCAACACACATATAATCAACAATTTCCTCTGAGTAGATATACATCTCATTTTAGATGACTTTTGACATCCAAATTTAATTTTTTTTATAAATCTTAATTTATTGTGATTTTTTCAATTAGTTTTTCAAATATTGTTCATAGTAAATAAATTAACCTTCTTTTCTTTCTATTGTTAATTTCAATAATTATGAAATTCTTAAAAGGAAAAAGAAAAATGAGTTAATGTCAAAAAGAAACTCTAAAGAAACTGGAAATTTTTTCTTTTTTGAAGACGTCTTGTATGAGATGTACATAGATTGTGGATAAAATTGAATTGCTAATACTAAACCCTATCTCTATCATTTGTCGGTTCAAGAAAATGAACACTTCCCCGTCTTTTCTGTAAATGTTAATTAATTAGTATTTTTTATGTAGAATTTATAATTGGTCCCCCCATATATTCATTGCTTTTATGTTATAGCCAATTCCAATTAATTTGTGATTTCTCTATCACCGTTTTTATTGACATTCTTGGTCCTCAAATTAGGGGATAAGTCTGATTTTACACCAGACCTCAGAGATAACGCTGAAAATTTCTCTTATAAATGTGACAACTTTGTAAATTATGTTGAATGCTTAAATACTATTAGAATAGTGAGTGTTGAATTGCAATTCAACGCTTAATTAAGTCACCCCCTTCATAATGCAGGGAATTTAAATCCCTCGATAATAGCTGTGGCCGTATATCAACTGTGAATCTGCTTCACACGTCATGTCACTCGCTTCTTCGAAAATTCATAGTCAATCCTTGTGCATTGATTTTTTAAATTTATGTTGGAAAATTGTGGTCGTGTTGTGAATCTTTGTTCTTGGTAGATTCGTTAAAGCTGAAAAGGATATTAAAAGGGCTAATTTGACAAAAGAAATTATTTACTTGTCTTTTAATTTGGAGTTTGCACGCAAACAGCAAGTAGGAATTGATAAATCCTTTTTTTTTCTCTCTTTATACGTCGTTGATAAGGTCTTCCGAAATAATTCTAGATAATTTTTTATTTTTAAATTCCTTTCATTAATTTTAATTGCTTTATCTCTTCAGTTGCAATTAAAATTTGTTTGAATCCAGTAAAATTAGTTGTTGTGTTTATATTATTTCAGGTTTGATAGAGTCTAATTGTACTCCTAATCTCTGTTAGTAGGGGTGGGCATCGGATCGGATTCGGATAGATCCGATCCGATCCGAATTAATTCGGTTCGGATTTGGATTGAACATTAAATCCGAACGGATGGGATTTGTGTAATCCGATCAGATTTGATTCGGATCGGATCGGATTCGGGTTGATCTGAATCATCCGATCGGATCTGCAAATTCTGCACTTTTTTTTTCAAGACTTAAATAAAAAAAAAAATTTGACTAAACCTTACCTAATTGGCTAATTCACCTTCATGGCTTCACGCCTTCACCAGTCCACTCACGAGTTCTGACTTCCGAGTTCATTCTCAATTTCTCACTGAGTCACTGACTTCACTTCATTCATAATTCAGTGAATTCACATAGCACAGCTGCACAATCTTCACTTCACTCACAATTCACACAGCACAAGCTGCACAACCATAGAATTAGAAAATAGAAAATTAGAAACCAATCAAAGAGTCAAAGTCTCAAGTCTCAACTCTCAAGTCTCAAACCAGCAAAGCAAACAAACTAACAAAGTAAAGCAACCCAGCCGAGCAGCCTCACGGCCCTCACCCGTCTGAAAACCCATCAATCCCTCAACCCACAACCGACCCGTGAGCCAACGACCACACCACTGTCAATCTATCACCACCGCCTCATCCGTCTTGAAACCCAACTACCGCCTTCACCAATTGATCGAAACCTTGCTGAATCTAAGTAAAACCGAGGCAAACGAAACCCAGCTACGGCATTCACCAATCGATCGAAACCTAGCTGAATTTGAGCAAAAAAGAGGCAAACGTAACTCAGCTGCCGCCGACAGAAATCGGCCAAAACCCAGCGACGTCTTCAACTCTTGACCACGTCCAGCTGGCCAGTTGCACACCAGACGCTGATTTTTCATGGTAGTCACTTAATCCCGAAGCACAACAGTTGCCTCAATTTGTGTTTGGAACTTTAAATTTGATACTTTTTTTAGTTGCTGCAGTTTATACAGTTGCTGGAAACTGGAAAGTGGAAACTTTGAGCTTAAAAAATTTCATACTTGTGCAATTGTGTTATTGTTCTTGAATTGTTAATTTGTTATTGCCGTATGATGTATGAACTATGAAGTATGAAGTGCTGAAGTGCATGGAGAAAGACAACAAAACCTGGATTTTTTTGTTCATATATCCATTTTGTTCACAAATAGTTCATAGTTCATACCTTAAATAATGAATTTATCTGAATTTTATTAATTATTAATAAACTAATTTAACTAAGAATTAAGAAACATACATTATTTAATGTATGATTATTCATTTGTAATATTAGTTTAGTAATTATTATTTATTAATAAAGTAAGAAACAATATCAAATAATTTTTTGTTCATATATCCATTTTGTTCATAAATAGTTTATACCTTAAATAATGAATTAATTGAATTTATCTGAATTTTATTAATTATTAATAAACTAATTTAACTAAGAAACATACATTATTTAATGTATGATTATTCATTTGTAATATTAGTTTATTAATTATTAATAAAGTAAGAAACAATATCAAATTCTGAATGTTTTGTGCATATATCCCTTTTGTTCGTAAATAATTTATACCTTAAATAATGAATTTATCTGAATTTTATTAATTATTAATAAACTACTTTAACTAAGAATTAAGAAACATACATTATTTAATTTATGATTATTCATTTGTAATATTAGTTTATTAATTATTAATAAAGTAAGAAACAATATCAAATTATCAATTCCTCAAAACTAAAAATTGAACTTCATATCATAATCATACATTGTGGTAGTACTTAGTAGGATTACTTTTTGATAAGTTAATGCCATTATTTGCTTTATTTCCAAATAATGATTTAATGAATGAATTTGTATAGCTAGTAAGCTAGGCTGAAGAGATTATATATAGTCAAAAGCCATATATATTTTTTAGTTGAAACTTGAAAATTCATAAATGGAACAATGATGATCGATATGGTTTTTGTATTTTTAGATGACTGGGCATTCAAGATCAAATTCCAATGACGATGATGAAGTTCAAAGTGTACAAGTACCCACAGAAAAAGGAAAGACAAATACAAAACGAAAGCAGCCAACTCAGAGACGACCAATGAAGAAAAGATCCAAGACATGGAATCATTTCACTCTACTTGAGGACAATCAACATAAAGCAAAGTGCAACCACTGTGGCAAGATATATTAGTGCCATTCAAAGTATGATGGGATTAGCAATATGGGAACTCATTTAAAAGTATGTGAAGCATACTCGAAAGCGAAGCGAGACCAAGATGAAAGACAACAAAAGTTGGCAGCCGAGAGTGGTGAAGGAAATGCAAGTAATATGGTTTTGGCCAAAGGATAGAATCAAGAAGCTTGTAGAAGGGCAGTCACTAAAATGATTATTTTGGGTGAGTTGCCGCTTAATTTTGTTGATAACAAAGGGTTTAGACATTTTTGCAGTGTAGCTGTTCCTCAATTTATTATGCCACCACGAAGAATTATTAGTAGAGATGTTATGGATATGTTCTTAGAAGAAAAGGGAATTTTGAAGAGTTTAATATGTAAGAATAGGCAAAGAGTGTCTCTTACAACCGACATATGGACTTCAATTCAGAACATGAGTTACATGGTAATCACAGGCCATTTTATTGATTGTGATTGGTGTTTACATAGGAAGATTATCAGTTTCAGTGTGATTGAAGACCATAAGGGGAAGTCGATTGGCAAAAAGATTGAGGCTTGTTTGCTTGAATGGGGAATAGAAAGGGTGTGTGCAATAACTGTTGATAATGCATCGGCGGGCAATGATGTTGCTATTGATTATATGAAGAATCAAATGCTTATGTGGAAGAATGTTGATGCACTTGTGTTGCGGGGTGATTATATGCATGTGCGTTGTTGTGCACATATCTTAAATTTGATTGTTACTGGGGGTTTGAAAGATTTGCATGCCTCAGTTGCTGGTATTCGGAATGCTGTAAAGTATGTGAGGTCATCCACTTCGAGGTTGAAAACATTTAAACAGTGTGTGGATCATGTGAAAGGTCCTAATGGAACTGTTGTTTTGGACTGCATTACTCGGTGGAATTCCACCTATTTGATGTTGATGACTGCTTTGAAATTTCAAGTGGCATTTGAGAGGATGGCGGAAGTGGATAAACCATATGAAGCATGCTTTAAAGAGGAAGAAAATGGGAAAAAAAGGGCGGGGCCACCTGGGCATGAAGATTGGGAAAATGCTAAAAGAATTGTAAGGTTTTTAAAGATCTTTTATGATGCTACATTGACTTTTTCAGCCTCTTTGAGTGTCACTTCTAATCTTTGTTATGATACAATTGGATTAATTGAGAATTCATTGAGTGCATTAGAAAAAAGCAAAGATGTTTATGTGAATTTGATGGCTTTTAGCATGAGGGAAAAATATGACAAGTATTGGGAGTGCACGGAGAAAATAAACAAAATCTTGATTATTGCCTCAATACTTGATCCATGCTGCAAAATAGATTTTACTAAGTATATTTTTAGTATGATTTTTTCCGATGATAGTGCGAAGATTGAAGAAATGGTCGCAGTGATGAAAAGCTTGTTGAATTCACTTTTTGATGCATATAGTGGATGGAACGCCTCATCACTATTGCGTAGTGAGAGTTTTCCTAGTGTCAGTGCCAGTGGTGGTGGTGGTGGTTCTAGTTCTTCTCCATATCTTGTAGATGACACGGATCGGCAACAAGCGTACATAATGGAACATGGTGTTGAGATTGTACGGGTTGCTCGTCCTTTTCTCTAGCAACAACCAAATTGCTAATGTATTTCGCGCGTCATGAACATTTGCTCATCTCTTTAGAAACAGATTTATTTTGCATCTACCTTAACAGTCTAGGAGAAAATAGAATAACAGTTCAACATAAACAATATTTTGAAATTCCTCACCCACTAATATAAGGGAGCTTCCAGGAACTTAGTGGGCTGACTTCGCAAAACGAAAAAGAATATGTTGGACCACCATTTCGAAAATCTGTTTCCAATTTGACTCATTTTTTATTCGTTTCTAATTTCAATTTACAATCAGCAAATTGGACCATATTCCATACATCTTCATTCAAATTATTCCACCTACACTTTACAAAAGAGTAAATGTTTTCTCAATACTGCGAAAGTATCGAAAGATATTCATGAGCTACCAACGTTTGTATTTTTATATTACCAACGTATTTTGGTCAACTTTGCTAGCATCTAATAGAAAATCTGTGTAAAATTTACATAAAAAAAAATTGAAAATTACTTACAGAATTTTGATCTTACAAATTTATAAAAACTAAATAAATAGGTTAGCACTTATGGGTACTTAAAGAAAGTCTTTGGTGCTCTGGCAGCAGCATTGTACCTTATCAAATCACTATTTACTACATAATTAATAAAAATCGAAGCTTTTACCAAAATTGGAGCTTCCCACAATTATTTCGGGTACTGTAGCAGTGCTCCACAATTAATGTCCACTTCGAGTTTAACTCAACGACCACTCAAAGCAGCTTCGGACGAAATTATTGGACAGACTTTGAAAAGGAGTGCTCGAAAAAGTAGTCAAAGGATTTACACTTTTCATCTATTTTTTTTAATTTATTTTAGCTGTCATCAATTATTTGTTCCTTCAATTGAAACTGAGATGAAACTGCAACGAAACTTCCAGGAATTAAGGTTCCAAGCAAGCATATCTATATACACTCTGCAGTGAAATTCAACTATTTTCACTTCCACAAATTTTCGAATCAGTTGAACTATTTCTGCTATGGCTTCTTCTTGTTTTTATTCTCCTCGAAACAGTAAGTATGATGTTTTTCTTAGTTTCAGAGGAGAGGACACCCGTGACAACTTTACTAGCCATCTTTATTCTGCTTTGTCTCAAAAATGTATTCAAACTTTCATTGATGACCAACTTAACAGAGGAGATGAAATTTCACAGTCTCTTGCGTATGCAATTGAATCATCAGCCATTTCACTCATCATTTTCTCTGAAGGGTATGCCTCTTCCAGATGGTGTCTCGATGAACTTGTAAAAGTCCTCCAATGCAAGAGAGAGCATGCACGGATTGTGATTCCAGTTTTTTATCGCGTTGATCCATCAGACGTGAGAAACCAAACAGGCCCTTTTGGGGATTCATTTTCAAAGCTTGAAGAAAGATTTAAGGAGAATTTTGAGAAGCTGAAGTGTTGGAGGAATGCTTTGAAGGAGGCGGCCAGTTTATCTGGCTTTCATTCTCAGAACTTTAGGTAATTAAAGTTCTTTCCTCATGAGATTATGAAGATGCCACATAATGTTATTTTCTGCTTAATTAATTACCAGCATCCCTGCTAGTTATAGTGATATTTTTTGTCAAATATGTTGAATTATATACTTCAATTTTATTAGGTATCCTAATGCTTTTCGGCAAGTGATTTGTGGCATTGATCTTTGGTAGGTACATTTGGTGTGCTAAATTCTGTATGTGAACAACTGACAGATTTTTCGACATTTAAATTCCTTCAAAGCAATTTATGTGTTTTCATTGGTTGTTCTGTCATATTTTAAGTAATTTCAATCTGTCACTCATATTCCTGAAATTTAAGAGTTATTAATTCATACTTGGCGCAAATCCATCCTATTTGATTTTACTGCTATTTAACATATTTACTAGGCTTGAATCGGAACTTATAAAGAAAGCTGTTAGAGAAGAATCACAAAGAGGGGGAGGATTAGCTTGCTTGCGACAAGAACTCTTTTCAAAATTATTAAAGGAAGAAAATGTGATTCTTGATATTGACCTAAATGTTGCTTGTTTCTTAAAAGGTGAGGATGTATACTCGGTTTTGAAGTTCCTTGATACAAGTGGCTTCTACCCAGAAATTGGTATTAGTGTTCTTATTGATAGGTCTCTCATATTTGTTTCGTGCAACAAGATAACAATGCATGATTTGCTACAAGGATTGGGTAGGAAAATTGTTCAGCAAGAATCAATTAATCCTGGAAACCGCAGTCGATTATGGCATCATGGGGATGTCTATGAAGTTCTTACACATAATTGGGTAAGCATTTAATTTGTTAGTATCATTATTTTTGAATTATCTTGCATTTACAAAATTGATATTGTACATATATTTATATACGCTCAAACTGATAAGTCCTAAAATAAATAAACAAGCGACAATGATTTGAAAAAAAAAACAATAGTGATTAGATGATGTAATGTAGCATTAATAAATAATAAATTCCATGTCAACATTTGTATTATCTTTTGTATACAAAATTTATATGTCACTTTTGTATAGTAAACATACATAGTTTATATGTTTCGTGTTACTTGTATGATTACTGTTTCTTTGTAGGTTTGCAATAACGAGTCTGGCCACCTAACAATAACTACCAACTTGAGTTACATAAGTGTATCTGAATTAAATGTTCAAAAGAAGTTAGCATGGCATTATTATTACATAAATTGATTTTAACTTTATGGTCTTTCATTGGTTACAAGGGAACTGAAAAAATTGAGGGCATTTGCTTGGATATGTCTAAAGTGAAGGAGATCCATATAAACTCCAATACTTTCACAAAGATGTGTAAATTGAGATTTTTGAAATTTTATAGCTCAATTGAAGGAGAGAACATAAATTGAGATTTTTGAAATTTTATAGCTCAATTGAAGGAGAGAACAAATGTAAGGTATCTGATTTCCAAGGCCCTGGATTTGCTGAAGTGAGGTATCTTCACTGGTATAGATATCCATTGAAATCATTACCATCGAATATTCAGCCGGAGAAGCTTGTTGTACTTGAATTGCCTCATAGCAATATTCAACAACTCTGGGATGGTGTCCAGCCATGTGTGTATATAACATTATTACTGAAACATGAATATATATATATATATATATATATATATATATATATTCATGTTTCAGTAATAATGTTATAACTAACTATGAGCATACATGCTAATATTTTTCTCTGCCTCTTTTTTGTCGAGCAGCATCATGATAAGTTAAAGCAGATAATCAGTGCTGTTTGTAATATTTTTACCAGCACTCCAAAGCCCTTGTTGATTCCACATCTGAACAAGATAAGTATCTTGAATCTAAGTGGTTGCTCAGAGCTGAAGAGGTTTCCAGATATCTCATCAGCTGGTAATATACAAAAGATATTTTTAAATGGAACTGCAATAGAAGAACTGCCCTCATCCATCGAGTGTCTACGTGGGCTTTTGGGCTTATACCTTGAAGATTGTAAAAGTCTTAAAGAGTCTCCCAAGCAGCCTATGTAACTTGAAATCTCTTGCATATCTTAATCTCAATGGTTGCTCAAATCTTCAGAGATTGCCCGAAAGTCTTGGTCAGTTATCCTCACTAGTTGAATTGTATTTGGAGAAAAACAATTTTGAGAGAATACCAGAAAGCATTGTACACCTTTCCAGGTTAAAATTTCTCTTCTTAGGGTATTCCGAGAGGCTTCAATCCTTACCAAAGCTTCCACGCAGTCTATTTAAGTTGGACGCCCATCATTGCACGGCACTGGAATCATTATCAGGTTTATTCTCAAGTTACGAATCTTATTGGCAAAAGTTTGACCTGAGCGATAATTTTAAATTGAATCGGAATGAGCTCAGAGGAATTGTCGAAGATGCTATGCAAGAAATTCGGATTATGGCCACTACTCGTTTGAAAGAAGGGCAAAAGGTGTGTGCGTGTTTTGTTTCGAAAAAAAATTCTGCACAAGGCTTTTTGTTTTGTTCTTTAATTACTTTAAATTAAAATTAACATTGTTTTTTTTAATTATTATTATGATTTTGGTGATACAGAGATATTTCCCACTATGTCATGGTCACGTCATTTTACCTGGGAATGAAATTCCAACGTGGTTTCGGTTTCAACGTATGGGATCTTCTATTACCTTGCCACCAGGTTGCTTCAGTAATAAAAAATTACTCAGCTTTGCTTTTAGCGCTATTGTAGCATTCCCAGGCCATCATTTGACGGAAAGGGAGTTTCGATTGTTCTGTGAATTCAAAGCCAAACACTACATAAAAAAGAAAAAAGAAAAAAATCAATATTTCGATCCGAATGTCATAAAGATTTCTTTGGGAGTTGTTAACTTTGTAGATTCAAATCACTTGCTTTTGGGTTACTATTTCACTAGGCTTCCTTCCATCATACATCCTCACGATTGGGAATACAATATCGTTCCTGAGGCAGTCCGGTTCGGTGTTGAGAAAGCTACGGGTTCCGAATGGTTGGAGATAGAGTGCAGTGTTGCGGGATGAGAAAATGTGGAATCCATTTTTTTGAAGTCCCAGATTCTACGGATTCAATGGAAGAACCCCAGCAGAAATTTGAAGAAGAGGAACCAGACCCAAAAGTCCGAATTTGGGTCTGAAATATTTATAATTGTAATTTTATTGTTTTTCTTTTGTTAATCACTATTAAATATATTTTTTAAAAAACCTCAGCGAAATGAGGGAAACAATGACTCAAATATTAAGGATTGTCTCAAATTTATATTATTAGTCTAATAACTATTCTCAATCACTGTAGGATAATATTTTCAACACAATTTATGTCATTCCTCGTAGGAGGTATCTCAATTCTTCATTATCGGCAGGATTTCCTGAAGTTGTCCATTCCTGTAATCTCGGCGGTTGCTGGTTACATGGAAATGGATCTAAAGTTGAAGCCGACAAGCCTTGTTAAATTGTTTTGGGTAATCGCTATTAATATGCTACTGCACACCTTTTATCATTATTAATAGGAAATGTCAATGTGAGTTGTTGGGACAAAATTCATTTATTCATGTAGCTAGTATAATTTCACATTTAAAGATACAATAACCACTGATTATTAAGACAAATCAAATGAAGGGTATAAATGTATAATATACTTAGCAACACCGTGAAATTGTTTGTCATCCTTGTTCCTGCATATTCCTGAATCTCTCTAATCGGTGTGTTGTTTTTTGTATTAATTAATACAGGCAGAGCAACCGAAAGTTGAACAAGGTTATGAGGTCCTTTTCCTGATGTAATTGGAGTACGACCAGTATTAATGTATTATTATTCGGCGCGGCTAACAAATGCATGTTTATGAGGTCCTTCGGAGATGAGGGGTTCATTGAAGCATTTTGTCGAGCACTCTGTCCATTCTATCAAACACCTTGCGTTGCCTATCATTTTCCCACAATCTTAATGTCCATTTCCCTGGAATGTAAATTTCATGGTATTGCTGTTTTCCTACTAGTGATGTTCATAAAAAATGATACTTTTCTCCTCCTCTCATTGCAAAGATGCCTTAAATAGAATGTCCGGATGAATTATACGTAATGCACTTTTCCTTGGCATTATCAGATGAGATTACTTACCCAATCGGTCAATTAAGATGGACTTATATGGCTCTTTATGATTTGGAAAAATTCTTGTAAGTAGAGGGATTTATTTTATTTCATATATTTATTTCTCTATTGAAGATTCTGCTATTATAACCAAAAATACAATTTTTTGAACTATTTCTGAGTTGGTATGATGCTAAGGGCTTGGGGCAATTAGTTTTTTTGACAGTTAAATTGGTGTCTCATTATATAATTTTTTTTTTATTGTCTTATATATTTAATGAAGCAAGGCCGCTAGGGCAACACCCAAAATACTTAATATGTTTTCCTTCCGCATTATTTGTTTAAATTTTATTTTATTTTTGTTTTCAATACCTAAGTTTGCATGAGAACAATCCAGCGCATTTTTTTAATGTTTTAGAAAAGTAAATAATTTTTCACTATAAGCTATTTTTGTTACCACTCATCTTTTAACAATAAATAAATAAATAAATAAAAAGCCTAGAACGGTCCTTGCCAATCAGTAGTTATGGTTAGGGATGACAAATTATGGGCAAGACATCGGTTTTCACATATCTTTTAGGGAAATTATCTCTGCACTATTTTTATTTTGTCATATGTATATTTAATCACCATAAAATTTCAACATATTCTTTGCATTATCTTTGTTTCTTAACTTATATTAGTCAATCACTTTGATACTAAAAATGATTATTTTACCCCATATGAATTAAAAGAATATTTTATTTTATAAAATTTTGAAAAATAAAAAAATATAATTACAAGAATACCCCTAAATTAATAAAACAAATAAATCTCAAAATCCAAGATGTTAATGTTTTATAATTATAATTTTATTTAATTTTTATAATTAAATTAAGTATGAGAAAATTTACGTAAATTAACATGAAGGAAAAAGTATTGTAAACTTCCCTATAATTAAAATTAATAAATGTTTCTATACAAATTGAAGATTCTGCTGCAAGAATAACTAGTGGTGAAGACTAGTTATGTTCTTGGAACATCGGCTCACAGAGAAGGACTTGCTACAAATATAACATATACAATCACCAACATGTAGGTTTTCTGTTAAGCGTCAGTTGCAGACACAAAACCTCCAAACTCATAATTAGATTGTGTTACACATGATCATATGAGGCAAGGATTTGTGACAAATGTCAAATAACCGAAGTTTAGATATAAGCAATAAAAAGAAAATATTATTAGAATACTTGTAAAGCTTACCTATTGAAGGAAAATTACAGCAAGAAACAATCACAACATATTCAAGTTGGAGCTGGTGATACTTAACTCCCTCATTATATCTCACTAGCCCCCATTTTTTAGTTAACCTTATTAAAAATTTTAAATTAATCTTTATCTCTCAACATGCTCCATCTTATCCCGAATTTACGTTTATTACAATTTTAATCTTTTTTTTCCAAACACCCTATAAAACTTATAAAATCGCCCCCAAGGGCGTAGCCGAGTTGGTTGGCAGTGCAGTCTGTCACCCCTCACTTGTGTGGACTTAGGTTCGAGCCTTAAGGGTGGGGAGGGGGGTAAAAATTGATTTGGGCTTGCCCACCCCCCTTTCCTTTTAAAAAAGAAAAAAAAACTTATAAAATCCATTTTAAAAAGGAAAAAAAACTTTTAGAATTACTATAATCTTTCTCTTTCTTTTTAAAAGTTTTATCCACTGTTGCCATAATTGTAAAAAAAATTTGAGATTTCTTCATCATCCTCTATTAAGTATTGTAAATTAACTTCTTCTATGATTATAAAAGCAGAGCAGTATACAATATTTGAAAAGTGATAATAATTAAAAAAGTTAAAAGAAATTAAGGTTTAAGAAATTAAATTAGTTAAATTAGATATTAATAGAAATTATTATGTCAGTGCACTTAAAAGCTATTTATCCTTTTCAATCATTTCATATAAAGATAAAATAATTATTAGTATAAAAGTAATTAACAGAGACTGATGCCTGATGAGATATAAAGAGGGGGTCAAATATGACAACTCTTGCACTTAAAGAGCATCCACCAAGCACACACAAAAATAAACATACTAGTTATGTTCTTTCGCGTAGTCTTTATAAGTTTTCCTGGCCCAAGCATCCCTTCATTCCTGCGCAATTTTTTTCGACCTATTTTACCCTTCAAGTTATTTGAGCCGATTGAGCCCACTCCAGCTTCAATCACCATTTCATTTTCCCGCTTATGTGTTCTGCTCTCTGGACACCATGTCCATGCCGGCTGCAATATTGTCGGGCATTAGTGTTCATGAATTATTCCTTTTTCAGTTTTTCTTGTCATTTACTCATCTCATGGTCTTCAATTAACTTTAGAAAAGTAGACATATCACAAAATTGAACTCCTAGTGAAGAGTGTAGTAAAGCACCCATTGTGTATATATCGGTCCCACGCACATTGCAGTCAATTGATTAATTATCTTTACATTCCACATTACTGTAAGCCAGTGTAAAGAGAAAAATCAATTTCTCCTTTATAACTGTTTTTTTTCTTTTAATTTTCAGTGAGAAAGTTGTTTTCTTTTGGTATTGTTTTTACATGTTATTAAAAAAAAAGTGTTTAATCCTCAATACTTTTTTTTTTTTATAGGTAATTTTTTATCCCCCATAAATTTAAAAATTTTCCACATAAAGTACTTGTGTCTAATTTTATCTTCATTATATTTTCAAATTTCACTTTAATTGCATGTCATAATTCCCTAATAAAAACAAAATTCCTCTGCAGCTAATATAAGGCAGCTTCCGAGAAATTATTGGATGGACTTCAAAAAGGAAAAAGAAATTAAATTTTGGAATTTTGTTTGAAAATAATTTTCGCAGATATTTATCATAAATCTTTTTTCTAAGTCTTCTAATTTCAACTCACAGTCAGCAAGTTGAACTGTCATTCTAGGCACTTCGTTGAAATTACTGAATCTTTAATTAGAAGAGGGTGTTCGTGCACTTAGGATTTTATAGTTCCTGCACGTCAGGATTTTATGGCTTTCCTCATGCCAAAACAATGAATCCAAAGTGTATTTGATCATTCCTTTTTTATCATATTCTTTCTTCATTATTTTGTGTTTGTTTTCACGGACGAGATAGTTGTATTTACTTGAATCCGTACCGGTTATATACGTACTTTTGGACTCATGTCACTGTATGAGTTGGAAAAATTCTTGTTAGTAGAGAGATATATTTTATTTCATATATTTACTTCTCTATTGAAGATTCTGCTACTATAGCCAAAAATGCAATCTGTTGAACTACTCCTAGTTGGTATGATGCTAGAGCTTGTGGCGATTATTTATTTTGACAGTTCAATTGGTGTCTCATTATAATTTTATTGAATAAAAGATAAACGGAATCGTAGAAAAAGATATAAGAAATAAAATTTCTGGATGAATATAATTTTATTGAATAAAAGTCCGAATAGCACAGCCAAAATCATCTGCTTTGGGATTCCAAATTTAATTTCTGGTCAAAATCTCTTAATAATTGTCCAAATTTAGTTTTAATTTATCCTCAAAAGTAAAGTTCGACCGGCAACAGAATTTTAGAAAAATTAAAGAATTATTTTCTATCATACCTGCGGTCCAGGAATTATTTCTTTTTCGCATTTCAATTTCTGCCTGTCGTTGTCATTACTTTACTCATTGCCCAACCCCACATTAGTCTTCAGTGAAATTATTTAATATCGCCTTTTGAAAAGTAGACAATTTATACTTTACCAGGACAATGAGATGAAATTATCACGAAACTTGCTGGTAGATTCGAGGGAGTAGCCAAGCTAAAAGCATCTATTCTCCGATTAAAGTATCTTTTTGGCCTATCGTGTTTGCCTCTGGTCCAAGCATTTAGAGAAGTAATTAATCCAAAGAGGTGCTATTTCGTAAAGATGAGATGCTCGATTCAGTATGTTCCATCAAACAATTGCTCCACCATTAGGCATTTTTGTGGATAAACTATCTTATCTGTTTATTTTTTTTCTTTTGAATTGGTGTGTATGTCAACATGGGATTGTTTTTAAGAGCACAAATACAGAATTCTACTGCTTGCCAATTGCGATATGCAACAATTATGGGATTGTTTATGCTCTCTGACAAACTCTTCGCTGCAAGAGTTGATTTCGAACATTCAGTTAATCCTGTTAAAAGCTCTGTTTGGTCATTCTTCTTTGCCTTTGGTCTACTGTGTTGCATATTTTTAAAGGAATCAGTTCACAAATATTGGCCATATGGAACAATGTTGCTCTGTATATTAAGTTTTAACTTCACAGCTTCCCTAAAATTTACTGCCACATCAGCCAAGTTGACTGCATTTTTTATTTTATTGGTTCTTCATTATTGAAGTTTACTTGCTTTTGACTCTAAAGTTCAAACACAATTTGAGCTTGGACCTTGGCTGTATCTTTCGCAGCATGTGATCACAGTTATAATTTTACTACGTGAAACGACTAGGGGAGTTACCGTTTCTTGAAGCTCTGTTATGAAGTCATGCTGTAAGCACGTGATCAAGGTTGTTGAGATAGTTGAGTTTGGCGGGAAAGACAGCTGGGGAAATAAACCCAGCAAATTGGTTATTTCCGGAGTTTCTCTAAGTCAGATTAGCAGAGAGATATTGTAGAAGAGAGTGAGAGAAAGTTAGTCACTTGTAATCTCTGTATTCTGCATTTCTTCTCTGTAACTCTTGAAATCAATAGAATTGAAAACACAGTGTTGATTCCTCAGTGGATGTAGGCATAATTGATTGGTGTTGAACCACTTAATTCTTGTGCATTTTGTTTTGGATCTAGTTTTCTGTTACTGGTTCTTGATTCTCATAGACTGTGATTGTGTCTGTTGGTTAAATTTGTTCTTGAGTTAGAGAGTAATAGATCTTGGGGTGGGATTGATCTTAATAATTGGGATCAAATTCACTACATTATCCATCTCCACTCAACTTTTTTCTTTTGACATGTGCAAATAAGTTCTATAATGCATATAAGAAGGGCTGCAAATGAGTTCTACAATGCATCCTCAAAAGCGCATACTGAGGTTTCCGCACAGAAGAAAGTTGGTCAAAAATAGCTGATGGAAGCTCAATGACAAAGTTGGTGATTACGAAGATCCACTCTAAATCAACTCACCTAGAAAAAACCAAATAAATTTTGAAGAAATTAACAAAACTGAATTGAGTGGCGGCCACAGTCCTTGCTCTTCGCACACAGCTACATACTCCATGATAATTATAAACGATAGACTCATAAAGGCTCACCTTAGTTAAACTTACATCTCACAATGTGCTCATATAACATGCCCAAGAGAGTAATTATCAGAAAATATCTCTGCTAAACTAAAATTATGTAAATCGCCATTACCATATTGTTCCTTGGACAGAAAGACAACAAAGAGATAAGTACAATGAAGCCATATTTTTTCTTTATTCTGGAAAGGCTTAAAGTTACATTTTTAATTTATATAGGGATTAGGGAACTTCAAGCATATAAGAAGATGAATACACCAATGACTGACACAAATACTATTCTTTTTACAACAAACATGCATAATAGTATAAGTATGCTTACGGATCCAGCATACCATAACCACGCCTCTAAAAATTAGGATTTTGATCGCCATGTGCATAATAACAATTTAAATCTCTATTTTTTGAACCTAACAATGAAGATAAAATTAATGTATCCTTCCAACAGAAACAAACAGTACACTATACAACTATACAACATTCTTGTCAGACCACAACTGATGTGAAGTAAGAGAGAATTGCTTCAAAGAAAATCTTTGTGATTTGTGCATATTAAAGCCTCTGTTGTTGGGGCAATAAAACTTTTTGTAAAAACCATTACCTATAACCGAAGAATATTTATGTTGTATCACCAAGAATCAATAATAAATTATGCGGTAGCATACCTGAATCCATAATGCTGAATAGCTCTCTAATGTTGTATGATTTGCCTTCCAGATCTACACGTTCTCCTAGAGAGTCTTTTAGTTCTCTCTGCGCTCTCTCTCTGTGATGATGGGATGTAAAAAAAAAAATAGACAAAAATATGTGTGACCTGGGGACCATGACCACTGATATAGACAGTTGTTTCCTGTTGTCATTAGATATTCTTAATTCTATCTATTATAGAATTAGAATACTATTGAATCTCTATACATTAACAGCCCACACTTTATTAGATACATTAAAGCCCATAATATCGAAAACCTTAATAGATCGCTTATAATTGGACTTAACCTTATATGACAATATACAACACATAATTATTCATATATAAGCCCAACGTTAGATTAATGATCCAACAATGCTAGATTAAAAATCCAACAATCTCCTACTTGGGCTATATGTGTAACCTCATAATTTTGTTTTACAAATATAACAGTATGAGCTTAATCTTACTATCATTACCAAAATGCATATATAACAAATCCGGTCCATCAACCATACCAACATAGGATCAAAGCAGTCTTCATTACATCTATTGTAACTCGACCCTCAATAGTCACTATACTAATACAACTAAATGACATGGATCACAATGTGGATTGTTAGCATGGAAATTTCATGCACTGTGATCTTAATATGTCTATTTTCAACTAGTCCACCTTAAACCTTATTGAGATCAAACCATACTAAAATCAGAGTGTGAACAAACCAAAACTTTATTTTTGCATAAAATAACCTGAAATATCTATAAATTGAAATAACTGAGAATGTCTATATTATAAGAGCATTTAAAATCACAAACTCCCACTAAAACTGAATATCTTTAAATGACATGACACCCATACGAGCAGTATGCTCATGAAACATCTTAGTTGGCAATCCTTTAGTAAGCGGATTTGCAATCATAGAGTCTGTGCCGATGTGCTCTATAGACAATTGTCCACTCTGAATTCTGTTTTAAACAATTAGGAACTTGATGTCTATATATTTTGACTTCGTCAAGCTCTTGTTATGATTGGAATACAGCACTACTGACTTATTGTCACAAAATAACTTAAGTGGTCTATCAACACCATCTACTATACGCAGACCCATGACAAAATTTTGCAGTCATATTCTGTGATTTGATGCCTCGTAACATGCTATGAACTCTGTTGCCATCGTGGAAGAGGCTATAAGAGACTATTTAGCATTCTTCCAAGAGACAGCACCTCCAGGTAGTAGATAAATGTAACCCGAAGTGGATTTCATACTATCTTGGCATCCCACAAAATCGAAGTCAGTATACTCAACGATAACAAGCTTATTCGACCTTCGATACGTGAACATGTAGTCTTTTGTTCTTTGCAAGTATCGTAAAACCCGTTTGGCTACTTTCCAATGGTTTACTCCTGGATTACTTAGATATCTGTCCAACATCCCAGTAACGTACGCTATATCTGATCACGTACAAGCCTGAGCATACATCAGACTTCCTACTGCTGACGCATTAGGAATCTTCTGCATTTCCTTCTTTTTAAAATCATTCTTAGGGCACTAATCGAGACTAAACATGTCTCCTTTAGCCACAATAGTATCACCTGGTTTACAATCTTGCATGCCATATCTCTTTAGAACTTTTTCGATATAGCTCTTTTGTGATATGTTTCACTTATCTAATTATTGTGTTCATATTTTGATAAGGCACAAATGATATCAAAGAGAAATGAATTAAATGAGTCATTTGATGAGGTCCCACTGAGAAAATAATGAGATATATATCTTAATATAACAGGAGGTGTTAAGCATGGTCATACTCTTAGAGGCCTCAAAACTAAAGATGTATATGGATCCACTTCAAGCTGACCGTGCAACAAAAAGAAATGTATACAACGTGAGGAGTTTTTGTTGAGTACTTTAAAAGTAGTGCAAGAGTAACTGACTATTGTACAGAAAGAAGTAGAAGAGTTAGAAGCAAAGCAATCTCTTTCTCAACCTATTGTGGATTCCTCTTCAATGGTATAAAGTTCTTTTCAATCTCAATTTTTTTTAATTTACATAATTCATTATCACTTAATTATTTTCACTATTTATTTAATTTTTCTTCTTAGGATCTAGCTGGAAAATTGAATGCAAATGATGATAGTGGTGCAAATTCTAATGATGCTGGTGGTACTATTTCATATAACAATAATGGTGTTGATTCAGAGGATGATGGTGAAGCAAATTTAGATGATGATGGTTATGGTGATTCAGAAAACAATGCTGATGCTAATTTAGATGGTTTTGATGATATTTGATATTTATATGATTTATGGCATTTGAAAATAATATACTAATGCTTTATTTTTTATTATCAAATGTTTTTGGACAATATGAATGTTGACAATTTCAATTGAATTCTTTACGAGAATTCATTCATTTTATAATAATTTTGGTTGAATAAAATCTATTTTCAATAGTCATATGTTCTTAACAATTGTATTAGACAATTGAAACAATTGTTGTTCCAATTGCCAGTGGCAATTAATATTAAATTTCAATTACATAGATTATTTTCGATTGTCTATCCCTATTAAAAGCAGAGAATTTCCAATCAAGATATGTTATCGAAAATATTACTTTTCTGACTATTAATACATTATTTATAATGGAACAATTCAATTGCAAATATTACTTATTTCGACTAATATGTAGTATTTTCGATTGCAAACTCAATTATAACAACATGTAGTTCCAACTGTAGTTTAGTTTTTTTGGTTATTTTTGCCCCTCAAAATTAATGTATTTCCAATGTTCATATTTAATCGAAATTGCAATTACAAAAGCTACCCATGAGCCAATTGAAAATAGAATTTTTGATAGCTCAAAGTAATCATAAAATTATTCATTAGTTGTGTGTCTATATTATTTCTTATATGCATTTATCATTTTTTCATGACTAATGTCACTTGAAAAAAACATATTTACGGCGATCGGTTGGAAAAAACATATTTCTACCTAAGGCATTATCAATGGCTAACGACTACCTTCAGCCGTTAAAAAAACATATTTGCAATGGCATTTCACTTAGTTTGACTATATCCAACAATCACAAAAAATAGATATTCTTGTAGTGCGTAGCACATATGGATGCTTTACTACTATTGGAGAAGACCGACTAATGTGAGGCAATGAGACAAAGCAAAAATATTTCCCAAAAATTTGGCGTGTTTTTCTCCATTAACACAAAATCAACAATTGTTCAGAGAATTTGACCTGAAAATTACCTTTTCCACCGACACTTACATTTGTAAATTCATATCTCAAGTCGCAATTGCGTCTATTAACTACAACAATTGTGTCTATTAACTACAACACGACTTACACTACTTCCACAACGTATAGACTTATTCAACATCTTTTTAATGTTTCTTCTTGAACTGATGACTTGGGCTCGCCCATCTTACAGATTAAGTCGGCAGGACATCCCATGACCCTTCAAATTTATGTGTTCATAGCGGTAATGGTACCTGAAGCCGTAGTAGAAACAGTTCAATTGATTAGAGAGATTTTGTTAGATGACTACATTCAATTAATTGAAGCGAAGCACTGTGGATATGTGGAATACACATAGATGCTTGGAATCACAAAGGATGCAGCTTGGTTGAGTTTTATTTCATGTGACGTAAGAAAACAGTGACTGACAGCTAAAAAGGTGGAAGGGTGTATGTTTCCCAACAAATTTAAAATAAAGTAGCACTACTCGCATTTGTTTTCCAATACTCGCAAGTTTTATCCAATTCCCCCCCCCCCCCACAAAGGTAATACTCTTGCTTTTGATCTTTCCGTTCTTATTTCTCAGATCCGACCATAGCTATTGGCTTGGTTTCTTATTAACAGATGAGCTGTAACAAAAATAGCTTATGGAGAAAAACTTTTTGCTTTTGTAAAACGTTAGAAAAAATTCACCGGATGCTCATACAAACTTAGGTGCATAACAAATATTGGTTACCTGGGCATCGTTGAAATTGTTCGTTTAGAAAATTCTCAAAAAGTTAATCATAGATTCTTCTCTTCAGCGGAATAATAAGACCTTGTGTTTTTTTTTTTTTTTTCTAAAAAAGAAGGGGGTGGATAAGTCAAAATCAATTTTTATTTTTTTTACCACCCTCACGGATCGAACCGAGTCCATAGAGTGTGAGGGGCGACAACAACACTACCAACCAACTCGACCACACCTTTGGGGGCATAAGACCTTGTGCTTACCATTAAACTTATTAAAGAGATAAAACATAACTAAAGTATATCATTTTTATCAGAAATTGATTCGATCATCAAACGAAGAGTTTGGCCAACAAAATTCAATACCTTTAAGGCGAGATGAAAACAATTACAGAATCGTTATGAGCGTGACTTTTAAACAGATTGTGACGATGCTTGGAAGTTGGAATCGTCCTGAAAGTTTCGTGATAATCAATTTCATCTTATTTACCAAGCACTGCCGGGTAGACAATAATTTCACTGCAGATGCTTTGTTCACTCTTATTTCATGTGAAAAAAGAAAATAGTGAATGACAGCTAAAAAGGTGAAACAGTGTATATTTGATAGTTGATATATATTTGCCAACAAATTTAAAATAAAGTAGCCCTACTCGCATTTTCTAGCCAACTTTTTTTCTTTATTCTTTTTTGAAGGTGATACTCTTGCTTTTGACCTTTCGTGCATAATTATTTATTCATTGATAGAGAACATCTGTCTAATTTTTAACAATTATATTCTCCCGCACCCTGCAGCGCAACGTATCTAAAAGCCGCTCAATAGCATTGCATTTCAATCATTTTTTGGGTGCAAGCCAAGGAACATTGTCGTGATTAATACTCCTGCTCTGTTTGTAAATTCATCCCTCAAATCACAGTCGAAGCCGATACATTTGAGTCATCTACTGCAACAATTGTGTCCATCAACAATTCACATGTGCAGTAATACATGACTCAGACACACGATCTACACTTCTTCCACAACGGTGTAGAATTATTCACCATCTTTTTAATGCTTATTCTCGAATACATTACTTAATCAAATTTATGTGTTCATTGTGGTATAAAGTTGGGACAAATCAAAGAGGTGTGTTATCTAAATTAAATTCAGTGAAAATGCTGTTGACTTGGCTGATGTAGCAGGAAGTTGAAGGGAGGCAGTGTGAAGTTAGTTAAACTTTATTATACAATTAAAAATTGTTACATGCCGTCAACACTTGTTAAATGATTCATGTTCCTCAATCCTATAGAAATTTAGAAAAAAACAAGATCAGAAGCAAAGAAAATTGAAGAAATACAGATTTTAATAACAGGAATATCTTACCGTGTACAATTAACTCCTGTAATAAACAAGAAGTTTGGCTGGTAACACGTAAACCAATTCATCAATGCTTTCTGATATTCTCTTGAAATGGCTTTCGTCTGGATACAAATGCCATAGATAAAGTAATTGATCAAGACTTTTCGGTAAGTCCGTGAAATTGGCAATGATGAAGCCATTTGCTAATGACCTCTGCATCTCTTGAAATATAATTACCAAGGTACTCCTGTCACTGCATTTTCCTTCAGAGCCTTCTAAATTTCCATGTCACTGCATTTGTTTATTTTTCTCAAAAGTTGGCTTGTGACAAACGACACCCGATATCATCTTATCTTTTTTACGATTATGGAATTTTTTTTCTTATTTCCATTTAAAAATTAATATAATAATTTTACGACCGTGGAAGTTGATACAAGGATAATATGACGTGGGATGGGATGATAATTAATTAATTGAATAAAATACGCATGGAATATATGGCTGCTTTACTAGTCCCTCAGTTGGAGTTAATTTCGTGGTAGTTTCATCTGCTAAAATTAATTGAAGACCGACTAATGTGAATGGGAGGCGATGCGTAAATAACAAGAAGAATAATTGTACGTTTAAACCCTCAACTTTTCTGCCCCAAAATTTTACGTTTGAAGAGAAAAAGCAAAAATTTCCCGGAAAATCCGACGTAGATTTCTGGAGCAAATGTTAGTGGCTGTAGTATCTGTCCACAGTAAAACGATGCTTGGAACCTTCCAGGGAGTTTCTTGATAATTTCATTAATTTTGATTTCCTTAGCACTGTGGACAATAATTTCACTTAAAATGCAGCTCTGTTCACTCTTAAATGAAATTATTCCGCGTTACTAAGTGTAGAAAGAAAAAGTGAATGGCAGCTAAAAAGGTCACAAGGGTGTGAATTTCCCAAAAACACCATAATTTCAACGCGCAATTTCATATGCTACCGTCTACCCTTCGCTTTCTCGATCAATTCTCAAATTTGTCGGACCGTAACTATAGGCAATAGTGTCCTGCTTTTGTCTCTTTCTTGTTAAATGATGAGCTCTAACAAAAATAATTTGTGAACAAAAGCTATTTAGTATTTACTTTTCTAAAACATTCCATAAATATGTAAGACAATCAAAGGAGAGATATATAATAATAATTAATAAGACAGCAATTGAACTGTCCAAAAAAAGAAAAAATAACACCGTTCGGACGCCAATTGAACTGTTTGGCATCCTTCCATTTGAGAAATACTTCAAAAAGTTGCATCATTGATCGTAGTGGCAGAATCTTAAACGGAGAAGTAAATATATGAAATAAAATATATCCCTACCCCTACAAAAACTTTCCTGAAAGTTTCGGGGATAATTATTGATTTCATCTAATTTTCAAGCCACCGTGGACAAATTAATTTCACTGAAGATGTAGCTTTCTTCTTGACTTTCATATCAAGTGAAGAAAGAAGATAGTGAATGTATCCAAAAAGGTGGAAAATAGTGAAGAAAGAAACTCATACCCGCACAAAATTTAAATTATCAAAACCACTCAGCGTTTTAATTTTTTTAAGAAAACCCACCCGCTGCGGGTTTTGATAATTACCAAACCCGCAACAGGTATCCTGCGAATTTTTTTGCAGGTTTCCACATTTGAAATCATAAATATTCAATATGTAATTTTATAATATTAACATAAAATTCTACATAACATACTCAATTATAAATTTAACCAAATATAAATGAAAAATTAAAATTTCAACATCAATCCAACATAATGTTATTTTTAGATATAACTTGTGGCTTTTTTTTTAGATTTGTGTACTTTATACTTAATCTAAAAAATAGTACTTTTTAAATACTAATCTGAAGAATAAAATTATAATAATGTAATAATTCATGCATTAAGTTAAAAAAAATTCAATCAAAATTATAATAAGCATATAATTATATTTTTAGATTTAAATATTTCTTCAATTAAAATTAAATTAAAAAATAATTTTAAAAAAGTTGCAGGTTTGGCAGATACCCGTGCGGGTATTCATCTAATTTTTAGCTAATACAAAACCCATCTGCAACCTATTATAGGTTTTAATTTATAATACCAAACCTACCCACCTACTTGATCATACCTCGACAATCTAATCATATATTCTTGATCAACTTTATCCAACCATGAAAAAAAATATTTAGGACTACAATTTCCATCAAGCTTCCAAAGCATGATGCCTTTAAATATTTCAATTACAAATATAAAACTGATTGCAAAACTGTAAATAAACCTCACCAATGACTAGTGCCTATGAATTAGTGCGGTAATGGTCAGATCTGGAAGGTATAGTAGTGAAGAGCATGATGGTGGCCGTGAATTGGTCGAATTCATGGTGGTTTGGTTAGAAAACCAATTTGAACTGGTGGTGGCATATGGTGGTTTGGCTGTGATTTGTGGCGGTTTATGGTGATGTATAGTGACAGGAATGGTCGAGTATTAGTCAGTGAAGGCTGAGGATTCTTATAGTGCTGATGGTCTACAATAAAAGTGGTTGGTTTCCTGGCGGCAGGTGATGGACAGCTCGTGGGTTTGAGTTGTTCACGTGGTGGTTGCGCGGTTGATCAATTTCTATGGACAGTCATGTTTTGGTTGACGGCTGATGGTGATTCGGGTGGTGCGTTGAACAATGATGGTGAGTGGTTGTAGTGGTGGTGGTTGTCGCAGCTAGGGTTTCAAAATTTTAGGATTTTTGGTTTTTTTGACTTTTTTTATTTCTTTCTTTTAGTAGTAATTTGGTATGGATGGATATACGTATCCAAGAAAGCTATGCCATTTCACACAAAACTGCTTTGATATCAATTAATGGAGTGGCATAGCAGGAGCAAAATTGATAAGTTAGGAGACACTAGATATTGTTGTGGTACCTGATTAAGCTAACATGATTAGCTTGCACTATAATTATAAAGTGTGATTAAATTTCGTTCTAACCCAAATGACTTAATGAGATTTTTAATAAGTATTAAGTGAGATTAGATAACGTTCTAATCTAAACAACTCTACAAGAGAGATTTTGATAGATAATCTCTAAGGGAATTATAAAAATGAGTTTTATAGAATAATTTAATTTAAAGTTATGAAAACAATAACTGGACCTCTCTATTTATAATAGAGAAAACCTACTTTTCCAAGTTAATTTAAAAAGGGAAAATAAAATCACAATTATATTGGAAATAAAGGAATACAACACATACTATAATTGACTATAACTAAAATGGAAAATTCTAAAATAGCATCCTACATCAATTGGTGTAGTATTTTGTGAATGAAATCGCTTATCCCATCCAAACCTTTTTTTTATTAAAAAAAAAAAAGCCAAGTAATCAACTTCAACAAGTACATTGCACAAGAAGAGCCTCATTTAAATGGATGTGATAAGAAATTTAGATCGAGTTTGCTCTTTTGTCTGAAGTCTGAATAGGTTTGTGATTGACAATTGAAGTCTAAATATAAGTATTTAAATGACATGTTTATTTTTTTAATATTTAAATACAAGTGATATTTTGTTTATTTGTATAAATAAAAAATACCTTAAACATTGTTATTTGCTATTTATGTCTTTATAAGTCAAAACGAATAAAGGGATAATGTTTTATAGTTTAGAAAATAAGTATATTTAATCGATATATTTTTTTTTATGTAGTATTTATTGCTCCTTCGGACTTTTTCCTGTTTAGATAAAAGTCACAAAGTTTATTTTATCAAATATAAGTTATTAAAAAAACTAAATTATAAAATTAATAAAATTTCACTCTAATCATTCAACAAATAAGGCTAAGCCTATTACTGTATTAATTCATTTGTTTTACTAAGAATATTTCCAAAGTCAATGGCGTGTTAAACGCTGATTCTTCCTGCTACTGTATTTTTGTTGCCTTCACTTGGAATAAGTGGAAAAAAATATTCAAGCTAGGGCCACTACAATTTTCAATATAAGACAAAGTCATCCAAATGTGTAAACTTAACTGATTATTTCATTAACATAAATATTATTTCAATAACATTTTCCTCTTTGACGGAGAGCTATGATAGATTTCGACAGTTTTTTTCTTATGCCGTCGTTGACACGTTACTATATAATTTTTCAGTAAATTTTTGTCCTATATTAACATTATAAGCAGGAGAAAATGGGTAGAAAATGTTGATCAATTGACTTTATGCTCTTATGCTGATTTACTCATCGGATTTATATTTGGCCCTCGGTGTGCTTCTTTTCTACATCAATTGTTAGCCTTCCATACTCAACCCAGCAATGGACTCGTCAACCCACAAAATAGTTTTTTGCCTCATCCTGCTTCTTCTTGTTTCATCTTTTTCACTTACTGTTTCTTCTGATTCTACAAAAGAAGCCCATGCCCTTCTCAAATGGAAAACAAGTCTTCAAATCCATAGCCGTTTTCTCTTACCTTCATGGACTCTTTCTCCAGTTAATGCCACCAAAACAAGCCTGTGTACTTGGTCAGGAATTTATTGCAACCATGCCGAAAGAGTCGTTGGTATTAACCTGACAAGTACGAGTCTAAATGGTACTCTTGATGAATTCTCATTCTCGTCATTTCCTGATCTTCTTTTTCTTGATTTGTTTAATAATAAGCTCTTCGGTATCATCCCACCTCAAATCAGTCAACTCTTTAAGCTCCAGTACCTTGATTTGTCAGCTAATAAGTTGTCCGGGAAGATACCACCAGAAATAGGTCAGTTAAGTTTTCTTAGTGAGCTTTCTTTGCATTCTAACTGTTTAAATGGTTCAATGCCTCAATCCTTGGGCAATATGAGCAAACTGAGTCTTTTGTCTCTTTATAATAATTCACTCTCTGGCTATATCCCTCCAGTTATAGGAAATTTGATGTATCTTTCCAATCTTGACTTAAGTTCAAACCAACTTATTGGTTCAGTTCCTGTTTCTTTGGGTAACTTGACCAAATTAGTTACCCTATATCTTTTTAATAATTCACTTTCGGGTTTTATTCCTTCAACTTTAGGAAATTTAAAGTCTCTTTCTAATCTAAATGTGAGTGTGAATCATCTTAGTGGTACTATTCCTTCCTCAATTGGAAATGCAAGCAATTTAAGATCTTTATTCCTCTATGGAAATGAGCTTTCTGGTTCCATTCCAAAAGAAATAGGAAATTTAAAGTCACTTTCTGATCTAGATTTGAGCATAAATCGTCTAAATGGTGTTATTCCTTCTTCAATTGGAAATTTGAGCAATTTAAGTATTTTATACCTCTATAGTAATCAGCTTTCAGGTTCAATTCCAAAAGAAATAGGAAATTTGAAATGTCTATTTGATCTAGAATTGAGCATGAACAATCTAACCGATGTTATTCCTCCTTCACTTGGCAATCTGAGGAATTTAAGACTCTTATATCTCTATCGCAATGAACTTTCTGGTTCCATTCCTCAAGAAATAGGAAATCTCGTGGAGTTGGAATCATTGCTCCTAGGATTTAACTATTTTCGAGGTCCAATTCCTAAGAGTTTCGGAAATCTCACAAACCTAGTCAGAGTACGTATGAACCAAAACAATCTCTCTGGAAATATTTCAGAAGCTTTTAGTGGCACTTATCCAACATTGACATTCTTAGATCTCAGCCACAATAACTTTTATGGTCAAATCTCATCTGATTGGGGTAGGTTCCCACGATTAGGTACTTTGGATTTTTCAGTGAATAATATTACTGGGAGCATACCGCTGGAGATTGGAAACTCATCTCAACTACAAGTTCTTGATCTTTCTTCAAATCATATAAGAGGGGAGATCCCAATGGAACTTGGAAAGTTGAGTTCTCTAAACAAGCTCATTTTGAATGAGAATCAACTTTTTGGTAGTCTACCTCCAGAGATTGGCACTCTGACTGAGCTTGAACGCCTCGATTTGTCTAAAAATAGACTAAGCAATGCAATCCCAGGAAGTGTAAGTAACTTATTGAAAGTTCACTACTTGAACTTGAGCAACAATGAGTTCTCCCATAAAATTCCAACTCAATTCGAGAAATTGCAGCTTCAACTTTCAGAGTTAGATTTGAGCCAAAACTTTCTCGAAGGAGAAATACCATCCCAAATATGCAGTATGGAAAGCTTGGTGAAGCTGAATCTCTCCTATAATCAACTCTCTGGATTCATTCCAAGTTGCTTTGAAGATATGCATGGCTTGTCGAGCATTGACATATCCTATAACAGATTACAGGGTCCAGTTCCTTTCAGCAAAGCATTTCAAGATGCTCCTGCGGAAGCATTACAGGGCAACAGAGGATTGTGTGGTGATGATAAAGGATTGTCATCTTGTAAAGCTTTCGGGTCAAGCAGACCAGCCTCAGTGAAGAAACTAATTATTATGATTCTACTCCCTCTTCTAGGCGTACTTGCTCTTTCAATTGTTTCCATTGGATTGTTATTCAATTCTCGAAGAACAAAGATGGTCTCACAAACAGGACAAAGCAGCTCTGCAAATGCTCCAGGATTGCTTTCTACATTAACTTCGGAAGGAAAAATTACGTACAACCAAATCATTAGAGCAACAAATGATTTTGATGAAGAGTATTGCATTGGAAAAGGTGCACAAGGAAGTGTGTACAAAGCCAACCTAGAATCTGGAGATCTCATAGCAATAAAGAAATTCATCTCACAACTTCCAGGTGAGAAGGCGGATAAAAAAGAATTCCTGACTGAAATTACAGTGTTGACAGAGATACGACACCGAAATATTGTGAAATTTTATGGATTTTGTACGCATGCCCGACACTCGTTTTTAGTTTATGAATATCTTGAAAAAGGTAGCTTGTCTATGATCTTGAGCAATGTTGCATCAGCAGAAGAATTGGGCTGGAGTCGGCGAATTAATGTGATAAAGGGTGTAGCTCATGCCTTATCTTACTTGCACCATGATTGCATTCCACCAATTGTCCACCGAGACATATCAAGCAAGAACGTGTTGCTCGATTCGGAATACGAAGCTCACGTTTCAGATTTCGGAATCGCTAAGTTTATCAAGCCAGACTCATCTAACTGGACTGAATTTGCAGGCACATACGGATACGTTGCTCCAGGTATTTGTTATTTTGATTCTTTTGGAAATTATATGGAGCATTGGTGCAGCATATATCCGTGATCATATTTATCTTCAATCTTGCAGAGCTTGCTTACACGATGAGAGTTACAGCAAAATGTGATGTGTACAGTCTTGGAGTGTTAGCACTGGAAGTAATAAATGGCAAACATCCAAGGGATTTTCTTTCCAATGTTTCATCTTCCAATCCCAACAAATTGGTTAATGAAATGTTGGACCATCGGCTTCCACCTGTCTCCCTAGACATTCGAAGCAAAGTGATATCAATCATGGAGGTTGCATTTCTGTGCCTAGATAACAATCCAGAATCTAGACCAACTATGCAAACAATTTGTCAGTTATTATTCAAATAAATCGCTTTGAGTCTACTTCTTTATATGCTGTAATGATATTGAGTTTTATGTGGTATAACATAATTGGTTGATAAAAATGTAAAATAATAAAAATAAAAAGTGAGTCGTGTGGTAATTTTATTTAATCAATTATGTTATGCCCATCAATTTGTATAAAAATAACTTTTACATTTGTGACTGTGTCACTGTAATATTGTTGGAGAATTTGAATGATCAAATACTCAAAACATTCTTTTTTCTTATGAATTCAATATAACTCCTCAATTACATCTCCTTCAGAATGCTTTTCTACTTCTTTCTACTTAAACCAACTAAAAGATGAGGTATTTATACTTGTTACAACTAATCACAACCACATAAATGATAAGCACACATCAAACGTAGCAACCATATTCAACACGACAAATTCTGCTTGCCACATTAACACATTTAACACCACAAATCTTAACTACCTGACACGACTTAAAAGTGATTTCTAACCCCCAAGTATAAGAGTGTCTTGTTGTATTGTAACTCGATGCGTCCGAGGTCGATCCACAGAAAAAAGATTTAATTTTTTTATTTTATTTTTTTCTAAAAATAAAAATAAAACTTGAATATATGAAACTTAATTTAAGTGAAACTATAACATTCAATTAGTTAGGGTTATGGATTCACTCTTAATAGTAAATAAAATTTAATAAATTCATTTTGCCATTTTTATTTAGATTTATTGCCCAAAAGATTAATTATATAAATTATTATTATTTTCCCATCAATTTTATTATGGATTAAGTATTTATTGTGCCAAAATTTAATTTGTCTACAATAAATGTTATAGTGCATTTCATGCACTAGTTTTGCATTGTTTAATCCTTTTAATATCAATATTTTGCACTTAATAGTTGTGATTTACTTGTGTTTTATTTTTGTAGGTGCAATTCTATTGATTAATGCTAAATTGAGCTACAAGATGATGTTTTAGAATAAAATGACTTCTTGAAGAAATTCTTAATTTCAGAAGAAGTTTGTTGATAAGGCGTGGGCGCGTGCTATCAATTGCGGACTTGACGTTTTTATTTCTTTTTAAACGTGTTTTATATTTTTACTACTCTTGTAAGTTTAGATAAGATTTTAGATATTTTTATCTTTATCCTTTTTAAGAGAATTATAAGAAAGGGAGATAAAGAAGGATTAGGATTAGAATTAGAATTGGATTATTAATTGTTTTTATTTTTTTTGTGGTTTTCTCTTTTTCTCCATGAGGAACTAAACTCATTTTTCTGGTTGAAGGTTAGTGAAGCTTTGATTCACCATTACTGTGAGATCTTTCTTGTGCTTTTAATTGTTTTATTGCTTTTTGGGTATTTGTTTATTCTCTGAATTATTGTCATGATTATCTTTGTTAATTAGATAATTGGCCACTATTTAATTATCAATTTAATCTATTGCCAATTGAAAGATTCATCGTATGAAGATTTTGATGTTTGTGGCAAATAACATAGCAGTGCGTTGTGTTATGAGAATAAATAATCTAATTTAAATGAACCATCGTATGCGTTTGTTAATTAGGATTTGGGTCTCTCTAATTTTTCAGGCTGTCAATTGATTAAATCTTATAATCGTATCTAGGATTGTCTATTGATTAGGGAAATAACCAACGGTCGTACCTTGGTTATCGACTAATTAAGGAGAGATTGGCTATTAGAGTGTCTCAGTAGCTATAACCAGTCTATTCATAAGCAGTAATGATTTATAGTTGTATCGATGATCAGTAGTCGAATCAAAGCTGAATTAATTCCTTCAACCAAAGTTTTCCCATTTTGAATTATACCTTTAATTTGCACTCTTATTAATTTAAATTGATTTTCATTATTGTCAACAATCCCCCAATTTTACATTTTTATTTTTAAAAGGATTTAATAATTACCAATCTCTGTGGACACGACCCTGCTCAATCACTATACACAATTTTGTTAGAGTAGGTATTTATATTTGCTGGCTTCGACATCCATCAAATTTTGGCGCCGTTGCCAGGGATTGGTGTCATTTATTTAATCCTTTTTACGTTTTACTTGGTTTATGGTTTGTTCTTCTCGTACAGGTACACTTTCGTTTGATCCTGAAATTGAGAAGACAACTCGCCGGCTGAGACAACAAGCCAAGCGAGTAAGCAACAATTCTCGTCACCTTTGTTTTCTGAAACAAATACAGTGTTTGATTTGGTTGAACAAGTTATGGATAGAGCTGCACCTGCAGAAAGAACTCTTAGAGAGTTAGCTGAACCAGATCTGAATCAGCAACCACTCTGCATTCAATATGCGGACCTGGAGGTAAATTTTGAATTAAAATCTGGTCTTATTCATTTATTACCCAAGTTTCACAGTTTTGCAGGTGAAGATCCTCATAAACATCTCAAGGAGTTTCATGTTGTGTGTTCAAGCATGAGGCCTCAAAGTGTAACTGAGGAGCAGATTAAGTTGCGAGCTTTTCCTTTCTCTTTAGATGGGTTAGCTAAAGATTAGTTATACTACTTGCCTCCTGGATCGATTACAACATGGAATGATTTGAAGAAGCAGTTCCTCGAAAAGTATTTTCCTACTTCAAGAGCTACCAACATCAGAAAAGATATTTATGGTATCAGACAACTTCCTAGGGAGACTTTGTATGAGTATTGGGAGCGATTCAAACAATTGTGTGGCAGTTGTCCTCAGCATCAGATTTCTGATCAACTTCTCATTCAATACTTTTACAAAGGACTTTCATTGATGGATAGGAGTATGATAGATGCTGCTAGTAGAGGTGTGTTGGTGAACAAGACCCCTACTCAAGCAAGGGAATTGATCTCAAACATGGCTACCAATGCGCAACAATTTGGCAACAGACAAGATCTCACTTCGAGGAAAGTGAATGAGGTAAGTACTTCTTCTATTGATCAACATTTAGATAAACTTACCTCTCTTGTGGAAAAGTTTGTTGTAGGTAATGTGCAACAAGTGAAGACATGTGGCATTTGTTCCAATATGGGTCATTCAACTGATATGTGTCCTATACTTCAAGAAGAACCCTTCGAACAAGCCAATGCAGTTGGAGGATTTCCGGGCATGCCTCAGAGGAGATATGATCCTTATGCACAAACATATAACCCAGGATGGAAGGATCATCCCAACTTCAGCTATGTAGTTAGGCCGTCGGGATTTCAACAACAATACCCACCAAGACAACAATTCCAACCAGTTCCTCCTCAGTCAAACTCCAAGTCAAGTATGTCTCTTGAAGAGATTGTTAAATCACTTGCAACTAACACTTAACAATTTCAGCAGGCAACTACAACAAGCATTCAAAATTTGGAGAACCAAATGAGCCAACTGTTGAGTACTAGAAAGTGTGTATTTATAATGGAGAAAATCATTATTTGACACTCCAAGTCTCACTAACATCCCTATTTTTATGTCTTTAAGTCCCTTGTAATTTAATTATGTATGTTTTATTTTAATTAAGTATTTTATGTATTTTAGGGGATATCATGGTCATTTCACAATAAACGAGAGATCAGATGGAAAAACGGACAGCACTTTTGAACTCAGGACAGTCGAAAACCTTAGGAGGAGCATAAAAAGAGGAGATGAAAGAGTTCACATGGGGGAGAATTTTTCTGCCGTTCTCCAATAGAAACTACCTCCTAAGTGCAAGGATCCAGGTATGTTTACTATCCCTTGCAAAATTGGTAGTGTTAAAGTTGAGAAGGCTATGTTAGATTTAGGACCTTCTATTAATGTCATGCCTCGTTCCATTTATTCATCTTTGAATGTTGGTCCATTGAAAGAAACTGGCATGATAATTCAACTAGCGGATAGGTCTAATGTATATCCTGATGGGGTATTAGAAGATGTCTTAGTACAAGTTAATGAATTGGTTTTTCCTGCTGATTTTTATGTACTTGATATGGAAGATGATAATTCTTCTAATTTTGTTCCAATTTTGTTAGGAAGGCCTTTTCTTAAGACTGCTAGGACTAAAATGGATGTACATAAAGAGACTATTACTATGAAATTTGATGGAGAGGTTATAGAGTTCAATATGAATGATGCCATGAAATATCCTAGGGATGAATAGTCGGTATTTTCTGTGAATGTTATTGATCCTTTAGTACAGGAAGTTTTTGATTTGGACGTTGAAGATTCATTGGTAATTGCTTTAAACAATAGCTTTGGCATCAAAGGATTGCAAAATGATGAAAGAGAGTTTGTTTTAAATTCTGCATTACAATAGTTGGAGGAGATTCGAAATGAGTCCTACGAGAGTTCACGACTTTACAAGGAGAGGATGAAAACATTTTATGACAAAATGATTTTGAGAAAAAAGTTTTCTGTTGGTCAAAAAGTTCTTCTTTTTCATTCTAAACTTAAACGTTTTCCTGGTAAACTACGCTCTTGATGGGTTGGACCTTTTATTGTTACTAATGTTTTTCCTCATGGTGTAGTCGAGATTTGGAGTTTGACCTTTGACAAAATTTTTAAAGTTAATGGTCATCGCTTAAAACTTTTTTATGAATGTTTTTCGGTAAATATTGCGGAGGAAGTGGCTCTTGAGAGTCCCATTTATGGAGATTGAGTAATGAATATGTCTGGCCAAAGACATAAAACAAAGGAGCTTTTTGGGAGGCAACCCAAAGTTTTTAATGTTTATTTTAAATTTTTTTGCATTTTTGGTTTTTGGTTTTAATTAATTTATTTATTTTTTAAATAATATCTATGTTTATTTTGGCCAGAAGAAATTTTTGGTTAAGGCGTGCCCACGCCTTAACTAATAAGTATTTCTGTTTTTAATTTATTATAGTAGTTATTAAGGCTTGCCCATGTGCTTAATAAAAAAGTTCTTCTGTAATTTTTAGAGTTTCAACTGTTTATTTTAGTTTTTATTTTATTGTTTTTATTTTTAATTTTATTAAAAAAAAAAACCTAACTGATTTTGTGCTTCAATTTTCAGCAACCACAAGCCATTTCATCACTCTCCACGAACACCTCTCAACGATTTTCAGCCGCGATCTAGTCCAGCAATCTTCACGACTTCCAGCTGCGTCCAGACCCGATCCAACGTGCACGCCAGCCGAGTTCCAGCCAATCCGTGAGCTAGCAATCACCGTCCAGATCGGTTCCATCCACTCCCCACGAGCTCCAGCCGACGTCATAACCTCCATGCACGCCATCCGCATCCAGATCAATCCGCGAGATCCATCACACCCACGTTCCAGCAGCGACGTTCCAGCTGCATTCAGACCCAGCACGCCGCACGTCCACAACCTGTGGGATCCACGCCAGCAGCCATGATCACGATCTCCAGCACTGCTGGATGTCTTCTCCAGAAGCCGAGCCCCTCTTCACGATCCAACACGTCGGGAACCCACAACCCGCGAGACCCAGCCAAGTCGTGCATCCACTTCCACGCGTTCAGACCCAGCAACCCGCGCGTCAGAACCTTTCCAGCAGCCGCCCACGAGCTTCAGCCTACCACAAGTCATGCATGCCATCCACGCTCAGATCCGTTCCAGTCACAACCCGCGACGTCAATATGCTATTCCACCCACCATTTTCGCCAAGCCCATCGACGATATGGGACAATTTAGGGACGTTTTCTTTGCCTTTAATCTTTTTGTCCCTATGCTTTATTTCGTTATGTGAACTGTGATTATCATACATTGGGGACAATGTATGTTTCTGGTGTGGGGGAGCGATTTTTGCAATATTATTGTTTGGAAGTGTTATTTTGTTGTTTTTGAGATGATTTTGAATAGCATTCTTGGTTGCGTCATTTTTATTTTATTTTCTTCTTTTGTGAAGTCGTTTTTGTTTCACTCTGCTCATTCTTGAATGATTTTGGAGTTAGTGTTATTTTTCTTGGATGTGAGTTGAGATGCATGAATAGATTCAAGTTTTGATTAGCTTGGTCTTGGTTGCTTAAATGAATAACTCACCACTATTGATAGTTGATTCATTTGATGAGTGCACATGATTTGATGGCAAATTCACCAACTTTGAGAGGATTTGAGCTTATGAGCAACCACTTTGCTCTAATTATTTTTGTTGAGTGAATATCAATCTTAGTTTGTCTATTCTAGAACTTGCTTTGTTATGCATGTTGAAGCCGCATTACGGGATTTTGTGCATTAAAATGATAAGGGCAAACCTCTTTCCATTTTTCTATTTTCACATTTCTTTTCTTTTTCTCCACTCGAAGATCTTTATTTGTTTTAATTTGTTACCTTTATTTGATCCTTAACCATCTACTTCTCTACATCTACTTACCCATTTACCTACTTTTTAAGCCTTAATTTGAGGAGATTTTTGAACTCATTGTTTGGATATATTTTGTTGCTTTTGCTACCTTGAATAAAAGTTTCTCAATTACGTCAAGTTGCATTACGCTTGAATAAAATTGTGCAAGATTCATCGAAAAAAAAAGAAAGAGATGAAAAAAAAAATGAAAAAAAAAAAACTCTTGACGACTTAAGTAGCAATAAACATTTTGATGTCATAAGGTTCATTCAATGGGTTCATTCTTCTCATTTTGATCTCTTTTTATTCCATAGACCTTTCTTTTTCATTCAATCCATTTAGCCTCATTACAACCTTACTAAGACCCTTAGATTTTTGTATTTAATTCACGTTTTGTCGTTGAGATGTGATATATGAGCAAGCTTATGATAATAGCATTCTTTGATTTGATTTGAGTGCATAAATGATACCCTAAACACTTTGAGTGCATGGAGTGAAATCAATGAGAGGGCTATTAAATTTTGTTGCATTTGGATTTTGAAAAGATTGTCTTGGTGGTTGAGTGACTTTATGCTAGCTTCTAAGATTCTATGCTTTGAAATCCTTGTCTCTTGAATGTTGATTGACTTAAATCCTTGAGGTGCGCTTGCTTAAGATTGTTTTTGGATGAGTTGGAATGAGAATTGAAGGAAGATTTGGGATTATTCTTGAGTTATATGCTTGAGGACAAGCATTATCTTGGTGTGGGGGAATTTATTATAGTGCATTTCATGCACTCGTTTTGCATTATTTAATCCCTTTAATATCAATATTTTGCACTTAATAGTTGTGATTTACTTCTGTTTTATTTTTGTAGGTGCAATTCTATTGATTAATACTAAATTGAGCTACAAGATGATGTTTTAGAATAAAATGACTTCTTGGAGAAATTCTTAATTTCAGAAGAAGTTTGTTGCTAAGGCGTGGGCGCGTGCTATCAATTGCGGACTTGACGTTTTTATTTCTTTTTAAACGTGTTTTATATTTTTACTACTCTTGTAAGTTTAGATAAGATTTTAGATATTTTTATCTTTATCTTTTTTAAGAGAACTATAAGAAAGGGAGATAAAGAAGGATTAGGATTAGAATTAGAATTGGATTATTAATTGTTTTTATTTTTTTTAGGGTTTTCTCTTTTTCTCCATGAGGAACTAAACTCATTTTTCTGGTTGAAGGTTAGTGAAGCTTTGATTCACCATTACTGTGAGATCTTTCTTGTGCTTTTAATTGTTTTATTGCTTTTTGGGTATTTGTTTATTCTCTGAATTATTGTCATGATTATCTTTGTTAATTAGATAATTGGCCACTATTTAATTATCAATTTAATCTATTGCCAATTGAAAGATTCATCGTATGAAGATTTTGATGTTTATGGCAAATAACATAGCAGTGTGTTGTGTTATGAGAATAAATATTCTAATTTAAATGAACCATCGTATGCGTTTGTTAATTAGGATTTGGGTCTATCTAATTTTTCAGGCTGTCAATTGATTAAATCTTATAATCGTATCTAGGATTATCTATTGATTAGGGAAATAACCAACGGTCGTACCTTGGTTATCGACTAATTAAGGAGAGATTGGCTATTAGAGTGTCTCAGTAGCTATAACCAGTCTATTCATAAGCAGTAATAATTTATAGTTGTATCGATGATCAGTAGTCGAATCAAAGCTGAATTAATTCTTTCAACCAGAGTTTTCCCATTTTGAATTACACATTTAATTTGCACTCTTATTAATTTAAATTGATTTTCATTATTGTCAACAATCCCCCAATTTTACATTTTTATTTTTAAAAGGATTTAATAATTACCAATCTCTGTGGACACGACCCTGTTCAATCACTATACACAATTTTGTTAGAGTAGGTATTTATATTTGCTGGCTTTGACACCCATCAATAAATCAAAATACCATGTTACCATATTAAGATATTAAGAATTTCTTGTGCCAAAATCTATTTTCTTTGTCTACAACAAATAAAAATTTCAAAATATAAAATATGTATGAAATTAATTAGAAAATAATTTAATTTATATAATTAAATATAGAATTTGATTAAATAATATTTATTTCTCAAGAGTTTCACCTTACCCTAACTATTATTATTTAACTAAGCATGATTGAAATAAAAATAATTCTTGAAATTAAATTATTTATAATTAAAAGGAAATAAAACAACTCAAATTGAAAATAAAACTAATATTATTTATGAAAATAATTACAAAAAATATTAAAACACACCTGGCAAAAAGGATTACAAGGGGATTGAGAGAATTTGAGAAGAAAAGGGATGCTTAAAATGTAACATATGCACCGAAATTTATTTAATCGAGTGCGATGTTATTTTTATTTTCGTCGTAAATTTTTTAAACGTCGGATTGTTACAATCATTACGAGTAATCGATCGCAATTATTAAAATTAATTGCGCTTGAAATAATTTAAATTTGTAGGGACAAAATCTAGACATTTCAGACACGATTCAATGGTCATGTAATCGGATTTTATTTTGGCACTGAGGTCCGGAATTAGCTTAATTTGTTTTAAGCTTAAAAAAAAAATATATATTTGTTACTATAAATGGAAAGTGATAAGAGAGAGAGGCATTTTGTTTTCCTAAAATAGAAAGAGAGAGAGAGAGAGACCCGTTGACCTGACCCGCAGCGTTGACCTAGCTGGATCTCGGGATTCTGGCCACCCCACCGGTCAAGCTTGGTACTGATCTGAAGCTTGTGAGCCACCGGTTGTATCCTTGCTGTCCTTGTCATCGGAAACCGACCAGAACGCCAAAAAACGAGCTCAAAAAGTCGCAGACAAACCCGTTTCTCCCACCACTTGGAATTGGGCCGATCCACCACTTGGATCTTGTTCCTCAGCTTCCCCTCATCGTTTCCTGACAAACCCCGTCACCTAAACGGCCGAATTGCCGTCGATCGACTGTCGGAAATCTCACGATGTTTAGGGAGCTTGATCCGCCATTACCATCGCCCGTCGGAGGTCACCGCCGGCACCATTGGACTCACCGAGGTCAGATCTAGCAGACCTGAGTTTCCCGTTGCCGTTGAATGAGTTTCGATCACCGTTGACCTTTAGGGGTAATTCGGTAATTTCATAAACTTTAGGGGTATTTCTGTAATTTTAAAATTAATGGATATTTTGGTAATTTCATATCAGGAAAATTAGGTAATTTGAGATTTTGAGGGTAATTCAGTAATTTATTTCGTTAGGGGTATTTTGGTAATTTTATATTTTTTGGGGTAATTTTATAAATTCAAAACTTGTGGATATCTTTGTAATCAAAATTGAGGATAGTTTGATAATATGTGATTTTGAGGATAATTTGATAAATTTTGATGTCGAGGGCATTTTGGTAATTTTACGAATTCGGGAATATTTTATTATGGATAAATGTTGTTTCGAGCATATTACTTATAATTTACAATTTTGATTAGTAACTATGTTATTTCCTTAAATTAGGAGGATCCGCGAACGAGAATCAACCCGTGTACGTTGTCGATACTGAGTTCGAATAACGTCACTGTGAGTGGAATATACAAAACTTATTTTCAGTGTAGTTTCTTTTGATTTTAAAATATGGTAAAGCATGTTTACGAGATTATTTTTAAAGGCTTCGATTTAATGATTTTATATAAATGGATTTTATCTGTGTTTTGGTATTTATTACAAGAAATGTGTTTGATTAATGATTTTGGTTACTAATTTTGAATATGCATGATAATATTTTAAACAAAAGAAAAGCAGATTTAAAACTTGTGAAATGAAAAAAGAAATGAGATTTCGGATGAGATTTCAAATGAGATTTTCAATGGGATTTCAAATGAGATTTTCAATGAGATTTCAAATGAGATATCTAATGAGATTATATATTTATGTATATGTGTGCAAAGGTATATAAATATGAGCATAATGATCATTTTTTTTAAATCATTAGACAGTTCCTTTCCCCTTCAGATACAGTGATATAAATGAGATGAGATATGTATGTGGTATGATAAATACAGAGATACTGATAATGAGATACAGATGATACAGATGAGATATAAGCTTTTGGGGCTCGTCTGAGTACACATAGAGGCTTTGGGCCGTGTACTCGGGCGACTTTGTCTTTTGGGGAACAGATTATGCATGCACAGAAGTGATGAGATATGAGATGATGTTTCTGTGATCTATCCGTGTAGCTCCGGGGTGTGACTGTCCTCAGACAATACATCATTGCCTGTCCGTTGAGGTCCGGATATGATGTGATATGATATTGCTTTTCCCGATCTATCTGTGTAGCTCCGGAGCGTGATTGTACCCAAATAGTATGTCATTGCTCGTCCGTCGAGGTTCGGATATGATGAGATTGTTTCCCCTGGGTACTTGTTTGGTGATAGTTTTCAGTATTACAATAATGATTATTATAAGTATTATGAATTTCCATTGATTTATGCAGAATATTTGCGATATCATTATTTGAGCACATGATTTGAGTTTAATAAGTTATTTAAGTTTTGTGATATTTTGATGAGATGGTGTTTTGATCTGATTAATTATTTTAGAGTAAAATTATGTTCAAAAACTACTATCCACTCACTGAGCTCATTGAGTTTTATACTTATCCTGTTTTATTATATTTCCCCCCCTCCATAGGAGATTCGCAGGTATAACAGTCGACTCAGCAATAATAATTATTTTCAGAATTTTGGCCACGTTATGATGTTAGGAGTTATCGATTAATTTATTGAAATATTTTAGGATTGTAATTTGTTACATTTTAGGGATTGCAGATAACATATGTATTTTATTTTTGTTATAGTGCATTTCATGCACTAGTTTTGCATTGTTTACTTCCTTTAATATCAATGTTTTGCACTTAAAAGTTGTGATTTACTTGTGTTTTATTTTTGTAAGTGCAATTCTATTGATTAGTGCTAAATTAAGCTAGAAGATGATGTTTAAGGATGAATTGACTTCCTGGAGAAATTCTCAATTTCAGAAGAAGTTTGTTGATAAGGCGTGGGTGCGTGACAGTCGATTTCAGAAGAAGTTTGTTGATAAGACGTGGGCGCGTGCTGTCAACTGCGGACTTGATGTTTTTATTTTAACGTGTTTTATCTTTTTATTACTCTTGTAATTTGAGATAATATTTTAGATAATATTTTTATCTTTATCATTTTTAAGAAAACTATAAAAACTGGAGATAAAGAAGGATTAAGGGGATTAGAATTAGAATTGGATTATTAATTATTTTTATCTTTTTTAGGGTTTTCTCTTTTCCTCCATGAGGAACTAAACTCATTTTTCTGGTTGAAGGTTAATGAAGCTTTGATTCACCATTACTGTGAGATCTTTCTTGTGCCTTTAATTATTTTATTGCTTTTTGGGTATTTGTTTATTCTCTGAATTATTGTCATGATTATGCTTGTTAATTAGATAATTGGCCACTATTTAATTATCAACTTAGTCTACTGCCAATTGAAAGATTCATCGTATGAAGATTTTGATGTTTGTGGCAAAAAACACAGCAGTGCGTTGTGTTATGGGAATAAATAATCTAATTTAAATGAACCATCGTATGCGTTTGTTAATTAGGATTTGGGTCTCTTTAATTTTCAGGCTGTCAATTGATTAAATCCTATGATTATATCTAGGGTTGTCTATTGATTAGGGAAATAACCAATGGTCTTACCTTGGTTATCGACTAATTAAGGAGAGATTGGCTATTAGAGTGTCTCAGTAGCTATAACCGTTCTATTCATAAGCAGTAATGATTTATAGTTGCATTGATGATAAGTAATCGAATCAAAGCTGAATTAATTCCTTCAACTAGACTTTTTCCATTTTGAATTACACTTTTAATTTGCATTCTAAATATTTTTAATTTGATTTTCATTATTGTCAACAATCCCCCAATTTTACATTTTCATTTAAAAAGGATTAAAATAATTACTAGTCTCTGTGGACACGACCCTGCTCAATCACTATACACAATCTTGTTTAGAGTAGGATTTTATATTTGCTAGCTTCGACACCCATCAATTTTATATTGAATAATTGAGTGATTTGGTATTTTGGTTAAGGTAATTGATTGACAAAGTTGGTTGTATTCGAAATTATTTGGGAGTGCTTGATTTATAATTTTACAGATTTGGTTGTGTGATAAATATAGGGGAGACTCTGTAGAATTTTTGGTAGAATCCTGATTAATCAGATTACATGAGAACGATTAAATAGAATTAGGCCGATTTGCCCTGGGGTTTCAGGGTGGGTCGTGTCATAAAAACACAAAAATGATGCTCTATTTATAGAGAAATAAATTCATAATCTAGTTCTTTGCGGTCTATGATAAGCTTGATGCATGCACTCCACACAACCATTAGATCAAGATCCAACGCCTGGTCAAACTTCAAAAGTCAACCTTACACGTGGCATTATTTGAAACGTCCGATTTGATCAAAGAACGGTTGAGATTTGGCAAGTTAATGGGTAGATCGAGTCGACCCAAATACAAAGATTCGGATCCTTCAACTTGCTTCACCAACCACTGTCACGTGGCACAATCTTGGCCATTGAATAATGAACAGTTGAGATTTAGTCAAAATTGACAGCTATCCAGTGCATCCATATCTATTGTAAGCTCATTTTATCATCCAATCAATGCTTTGTCAACTGAAAAAGTCAAATTTTCTTCTAAAAACTGAATTTTAAGCCGGTCTTGACCCATCCTAAGGTTTTCAGACCTCCGGAATTCAAATTTGACCTTCATTTTCCCATTTGGAGCCTTGAATTACATGAAATCAATATTTTACCTAATAAATACACAAAAATACTCAAAAGTAAATATAACTAAAACATAATTAATAATTCTTAATATATTACATAAATAAAAATAAAAATTATAATATATGCACAAAATAACATTTTTATCCCTTAATAAACGTACAATTTTTAACATTAATCACACCCCTGAACCATCTTATTGCTAGTTTCTAGCAATTAAAGCGTTATATTAAATTAAGATTTATAAAATTGACATGCAAGTTAATAATTATTCATCTAACCTCTAAATTATCAAATAAATAAACTCTCTCAAATTTTTTTAACTTTTTGTCATGCACTCGTTATCCAGGCATCACCAAATATTCTTTTGTGCTCAAGTCATTAACACAATACTTATGGGGCTTCATTAAAAGAAAACAATATTTTCGTTCTAAAATTCATTAGAAACTCTATCTCTAGGCAGCAGATTATTCACATATATTTTAAAATATTATATTTTTAACCCATGTAGCGAGCTTTAGTCCTGTGACCCCTAAACCAGTTGGCCTTAGGGCACTAGGTATTGAAACACCCCTACAGACTTAATTACTTAGGTTTTTATAAATAAGTAAACAATATATCTATAACCCAAGTAGCGAGCTTTAGGCCAGTGACTCCTAGACCAGTTGGCCTTAGGGCACGGGGTGTTAAAACATCCCCACGGACTTAATTACTCAGGTTTTAGATATAGCAAAAGTAGACAATCAATTTTTTTTTCTCTTTTTTTTTCTTTTTTGCAATATACATTTTCTACTACTTTAGATATCATCTCTAATAAATTAAAAGAACTAAATGTTGCAAAAGCTTAACTTACAACCCACTATTATGTGTCGCAGTGTGTATGTGTAGAATGATTTAATAATACATGTTAAATGAGTAAACAAAATGGCTTAATAACCAATTGGAGAGTTAAAAAATTTGAGTAATTCAAAGAAAAAGGGAATAAAAACAACTTACTATGAATTTAAAAATCCAAATATAATACAACAGAACTATTAGGATGAGTATCAAAAGTCATGACTCTTTACACAACCATCTTAGACAAAAAAAAATTGTTGTTGTCGCTTTTTTTTTTAGAAAAATAGATAAACACATTTATTTATAATGTACATTACTATCCCCTCCCCCCAACCTAATTCAAACATTATTCATAATTTAAAGATATACATGCAAAAAGGTGAAAAAGATAAAGAAAACATAAATAAAAAAAAATCACACATGAATCGACTCAGAAGCTTGAAGAATATGACAAAAAAAATAACAACTCTAGGAATAAGAAGATGTATTTCTAGAAGTATTACACTCTATATTTTGCCATCTTCGACTCAAATTTATTTAAAGTTAGTTTTTACAACATCACCAGGACATAACATTCCACAATTATCAACTATTCCCTCCCCCCAACCAAAATGAGACATTATCCCCAATGTCTTGAAGGAAAGTAGTATAGTTTAAAAGATATTATTTTACTGCTTCAAGAAAATAATCACAAATGAAGAGTTAAATCTAATTAGCACTTCTTACGAGGGCTACGGTCATCACCATTAGTAAACCATTTCAATGTCAAAGTCTTGGGATTTGGTTCTAGTTTATAACCTTGTAAAAGATCAAGTAACTCATTAGCAGTAGAAGCACAAATAAATAGTTTTTTCGCGGAGATTGGAATAAAATGATTCTTAATTGCATGGTTAATGAATGTTAGCAAGCAATCATAAAAGTTATTAACATTTAACAAACCGATGAGTTTTTTATGGATGTTCAAACTAGCCTAAGATGCAAATGTAATCAGTGCCTCTAAAGTTGCAAGATCTTATGGCAAGAAAATAAAAGCGTCAGCATGATTTAACATTTCAGTTATTCTTTTCTGCATACCTGAGACAACTATTTCTTCTCCAATTGGTAGGCGAGGTATGCATACTAGAGGTTTTAAAGCTTGTGGAATAATGCCTAGCACTTGGTTTCCTCTAGTAAAAACAGCTTCTGAGACAAGCTTTGATAACCCTCGGTCACATCCTCCATATACAATGTGTAGTTTTCTTTCAGCTATGACATGACCAAGAACTACAGCTGCCTCAACAAACTCCTTGTATTTTCCATAATGAAATTCAGAAAGCACACAAATGTTTTTAAATTGTTTACTCGAAAATGATGCCACTAGAAAAATTTTCAAAAACAAGTTGTAAATATTTGAAAAAGGAGCTCATATTTAAAGATTTTGGTGACAGACATAATGATACACAGCTGTAAATGGGTTGGTGTATTTGTCAAATGACGTGTAAAGCTCGTGGCTCAATAATTCAAAAGCAAACAACAAAAAGAAAAAGCAAACAGTGACTAAAAACAAACATTAAAAAGGAAACATACAATAAGTAGATACAAAAATCACACCATTAACTACAATAATGCAAACGATAAAAGAACAAAAATAAAAGGATATGTACTGGTAATTGTGATTGTGGCTCACATTTTCCTCTAGTTTTACGTCCAGTAATGGATTGAACGCCCTCTATGGGTCGAGGATAGGCTTCCCATCCAGTTTTCTTATAAACTGGCAAACAAGGTCTTTTTGAGTCAGATTCCCAAGATTAAACTGTGCACTTTCTTTTTGGAATAGTCCCCATAAGTTATGAATCTCACGTTGCACATATCTGCTTCAATGCGTCTCAAGAGATCGTAAGATATCATCCAACGATTCTTTACTCAGGCCATCTTTAATGAATGTAATTTTATCTTCTCGAGTATCAAAAGCCATTCCTAAAGATTCACAAATTTCTTGCTTGTAACTAAGTCTTACACAGTTATGACAGTCAGAGCCAAGTCTTTTAGCTCTTCTTTTTTTAGCATATATACTTTTACCAAATCCAGGCATGTAAGAAATAAATGAATCAGAAAACGTACCTGTCAATCAGACCTTTGCTTCAATTAACCAACGGATATCAGCAGGAATTCCATTGATCATTAGCAAACGTAATCGTTCACAACGAGCTTTATAATTTTTTTTGATAACATTTTGAGGGAGAGAAGGAAAGCGCTTATGCAATTTATATTGTATTTCTTCCATGTCTGATTTTGGCGTTTCAGTTATTGTGAGAAACTGAAAATACCGGCTTAAAAAGCAACGGAGTACAGTTATTTGCCACTTATACGGGAAAATAAATCAAAACACACTAAAATAAAGAAAATCAAATTTGCAAAATCGAATCAAATGTGAAAGTGAACAAAATAAGAAAACACACAATAAAAAGAAAAAAGAACTTACATTCATCCTCTTATTGAGTTAACCTCAAGCTGTAATTGGAAGTCATATATCCCATCCTCTATTCCTCTGAGTTGGTTTTCCAGATCCTCAACATAGGACACAAATGTTGGTGGTCGTTAATCCCAAATCGGATGTGATTTACAACTTTGTGTCATGCGTCTCAAGTGAAATTTCACTCGTAAAAGTTCTCCGAGACGTTTGAAAACAAATTTTCTTATGGAGGTTGTCATGATGTACAATGACAAAAACAAATACAATAATTAAGCAGACTTAAGCATAATAATACGTAAATAAAATTCAAACAATTCAATCAATAAAGTGAAAGTGAAAAGTTAAATTATTTACAAAAAGTAAAATAAAAACTTAATCAAAATTTGGTGGGTCACTCAAATTTATTTCGGTGCTGTCTTCACATGGTTGGTATTCTAGATAAGATTTTAATCTTTGTCCACTAACTTTAATGTGACACTGTTCGTTGGATTCTCAATTTCTACGACCCCATATGGATATACATTTTTTACAACAAATGGGCCATTTCACTCTGACTTTAACTTTCTTAGAAACAAATGAAGACGAGAATTATAAAGTAACACCTTTTGACCAATTTTAAATGTTTTCTGAAAAATTCTTTTATCATGAAAACTTTTGTTCTTGCCTTAATAATTCTTGAATTTTCATATGCATTGTTCCTCAATTCCTCAAGTTCATTCAATTACAATTTCCACACATTATCAGCATCATCCAAATTTGAATTAAAAGCTTTAATAGCCCAAAATGATTTATGCTCAAGTTCAACAAGTAAGTGACAAGGTTTACCATAAACTAATTGATAGGGTAACATTCCTAAAGATGTCTTAAATACAGTACGATAGGCCTAGAGTGCATTAGTCAATTGAACAGACCAATCTTTACGGGTTGGTTTAATCGTCTTTTCTAAAATTTGTTTTATCTCCTTATTTGCTAATTTAACTTGACCATTTGTTTGAGGATGATAAGGGGTAGCAATTTTATGTGTAATTCTATATTTCTTTATTAAAGACTCAAATGACTTATTACAAAAATGCTTACCTCCATCACTGATACTAGCTTGAGGAACTCCAAATCGACTTAAAAGATTTTCTCTTAAAAATTTAACCACAGCTTTGCTATCATTATTTCGACAAGAAATTGCTTCAATCCATTTTGAGACATAATCAACTGTAACTAATATGTACACAAATCAAAAAGATGGTAGAAATGAGCCCATGAAATCAATTCCCCAGCAGTCAAATATTGCAATCTCAAGTATGAGATTTAAAGGCATCATGTTTCTTTTAGTAATTGATCCCAATTTTTGACAATTTTCACAAGTTTTACAAAATTCATATGTGTCTTTGAATATGGTAGGCCAATAAACTCCACATTGTAAAATTTTAGCTGTAGTTTTTCTTGAAGAAAAATGTCCACCACATGCTTCAGAATGACAAAAATTAATGACACTACTTACCTCATCGTTTGGAATACAGCGCCGAAAAATTTGATCATGGCAATATTTGAACAAGTAAGGATCATCCCAATAAAATTTTTTTACTTCAACCAAAAATTTCTTCTTCTCTTGAGTATTTCATTGCAAAAGTATTTTACCTGTAACAAGGAAATTAACAATGTTAGCATACCATGGCATTGAAGTCACATAAATAGAAATTCATCAGGGAAAGAATCATTAATGGGTGTTATGTCTGTGTAAATTTTAGTTATGAGTCTTGATAAATGATCAACAACGACATTTTCAGCACCCTTTTTATCCTTGATGGTGAGATCAAATTCTTGAAGTAACAAAATCCAACAAATTAGTCTTGGTTTGACATCCTGTTTAGTCATTAAATATCTCACAACAGCATGGTCAGTAAAAACAATGGATTTAGAACCAAGCAACTACAAACGAAATTTGTTTAATACAAATACCACAACAAGTAATTCTTTTTCAATTGTTGAATAATTCATTTGAGTAATATCCAAAGTCTTACTCACATAGTAAATCACAAAAGGCTGACCATCCCTTATTTGTCCTAAAACAGCACCAATGACAAAATCACTTGCATTATACATTAATTCAAAAGGCAAAGACCAATCAGGAGATTGGATAATGGGTGCAGATATTAACAGACAAATTATTTTCTCAAAATATTTTTTACAATCATCAGTCCATTCAAATGGTGCATCTTTTAATAAAAGGCTACAAAGTGGTTTAGATATAACACTAAAGTCTTTTATAAACCTTCTATAAAATCTTGTATGTCCTAGAAAGGATCTTACATTTCTAACTGTTTTTGGTGGTGGTAATTTAGATATGAATTCAATTTTTGCTTTGTCAACTTCAATTAATTTAACAGATACAACATGACCCAAAACAATTTCAGAAGTAACCATGTAATGACATTTTTCCCAATTCAACACAAGTTCTTTTTCAACACACCTTTTTAAATTTTTTTCCAAATTATCAAAGCAATCATCAAAAGAATTCCCAAACACAGTCAAATCATCCATAAAGACCTCTAAACAATGTTCAACCATATCACTGAAAATACTTAGCATGCATCTTTGAAATGTTGCAGGAACATTACAAAGTCCAAATGACATTCTTTTAAATGCAAATGGTCCAAAGGGATAAGTAAATGTTGTCTTTTCTTGATCTTCAAGTGCTATAGGAATTTGATAATAACCTGAATATCCATCTAAAAACCAATAATAAGGATGTCCAACTACTCTTTCTAAGATTTGGTCAAGAAATGGCAAGGGAAAATGATCTTTTATAGTGGCTTCATTTAAATTTCTATAATCAATGCACATGTGCCAACTAGATGTAATTCATGTTGGGATTAATTCACCTTTATCATTCTTGACAACAGTGATTCCAGATTTTTTAGGCACTACTTGTGTAGGACTTACCCATTTACTATCAGAGATATGGTAGATAATTCCCGCATCAAGTAATTTAAGGACTTCTGTTTTTACTACTTCTTTCATGTGTGGGTTTAATCTTCTTTGAGGTTGTTGACATGTTTTAGCATTTTCTTCCAAATTGATTCTATGTGTGCAAATTAAAGGATTAATACCTTTAATATCATTTAAAGTCTATCCAATTGCGTTTTTATGCTTTTTTAAGAATAGATAACAACTTACCTTCTCGGTCGCTTGATAGAGGAGAAGAAATTACAACAGGATAAGTTCGTTCTTCCCTAAGATAAGCATACTTCAATCCCTCCGGCAAAGGTTTCAATTCCAATTTAGGTGCTTCTTGTTGTTCAATCTTTTCAATGATTCCAAGCTCGTCAAATTCTAGTTCCTCATCATCATTTTGTAAAGTCTGAGTAGAGTCAAGCAAAAAATTTATATTAGAAGTATCATGTTCAAGTTGCTTATTTAATTCATTTGAATTAACCAAACAAACATCACTAAGCTCAGAAAAATTCCCTTTTTTAATATTTTCCTCTATACAAGATTCAAGCAATTCCTTTTATTCATCAGTATCATCTTCATTCTCATTTTCTTCATTAGGTTGCCTACACATGTTAAAAACATTCAATTGCTAACCCTCACCTCTTGGTAGTTTTATAAAAAAAATATGAGTCAAATAAACTTACTAAAATAAGATAAATCTTAATAAATTATTAAATACTAAATTTACTCAAATATTATAATTTCTAATATATTACATCCTATACTTCTGCAAGCGTTGAATAAACCAAGAAAATCAAACCATTCTTCTGAAATTTATGAAATTTTCAAACAAGTGAAAGTTAACATTCTTTTGTTAGATGCAATCAAGCAAGTACCTTCATATGCCAAATTTTTAAAAGACTTATGCACTGTCAAGAGGAAATTGAAGGTAAAAAAGAGTGCTTTCATGCCCGAACAGGTAAGTACAATTCTGTCTACTAATAATAAGGTTAAATATAAAGGTCCTGGTTATCCTACTATTTCTTGTATTATTGGTGATCACAGAATTGAGCATGCTTTACTAGACCTTGGTGCTAGTGTTAATTTGCTTCTATATTCAGTTTATCTTCAACTTCATATTAGGGAGCTAAAATCAACTTCAACTACACTTTTGCTCGTTGACAGATTAGTTAAACTACCAAAAGGAATAGTGGAAGATGTTTTAGTGCAAGTTATTTTCGCCAGGGATCATTATTTGATCCTTGAATTTAAAAGAAAAAAGACACATAACCTCCCATATCTTATTAATTTTCAGAGCCAAAGCACCGCAAGATTAAGGAACAAAGGATTGTTAGCCCCTTAGCATTAGGGAAAAGAATGCAAAACTCTTTGATATTTTAAAAAGGACATATAATCCCTAATCCTGTTAATTTTTAATTTATTTTAACAGTGAAAAGGATAATATTGTATATTTATAAAACAAAAAATATACTTATATTTATAAGAAATGAATTGTAAAATTTTCAAAATCATCTTGTTCCTTAATCTTGTGGTGCTTTGGCTATGAAAATTAATAAGATATGGGAGGTTATGTGTCTTTTTTCTTTTAAATTCAGGGATTTTATGTCCCTTTCTTGGCACTAACAGTCGTTTTTCCTAAGAATAATTTCCTTGACCAAGTTCAAAGGCCTAAATTTAACATTCAAAATTAAAAAAAAAAAGCCTAAATTTAAAAGAATGCTGTGTTGAGTTTGCATAGACTACGGAGATGCTCAAAGGTTCACGAGGGTATCTGGGCCCTGCCACGTCTGGCCTTCAAAGTATTTAAAAAGTATAAACATTTATTCCTTGAAGAATGAACTGTGAATATGAAAGTCACCTTTGGCCTTTTTTGTTTGTTTGTTTTTTCCCGCCACTTTCTTAGATGACCAAGACTTGCATTTGGAATACATAAAAAATATAAGAGCTAGCATTTGATGTGAGGAATAGTTTGCGCATCCAAATGGAGAATACCAAAAAGAAAAGAAAAGCCTACAAGAAGATCTTAAGGAGAGATTTTTGCTATCTCTATTTGTTTTTGTTTATTCATGTGATTTTACATTTACTCTAAGAGGTTTTTGGTCTATATCCCCCTCCTTGTGTATTTGCTTTATTTTTTTTATTTATATTACTAGTAGAGGTTCTAAAGTTGAAACACACCAATGAGTGCTCGATAAGTGAGTTATCATAAGACTTTGTGATAATAAACACATAGACACTTTTTCTTGTCGTGTTGCTTCTAAAGTTTGCCTGTTTTTTTTAATAAGAAAATGACTCTTTTATTTTTTAATAATAATTACTAAAATAAGATAAATCTTAATAAATTATTAAATACTAAATTTACTCAAATATTATAATTTATAAAATCCCTGAATTTAAAAGAAAAAAGACACATAACCTCCCATATCTTATTAATTTTCAGAGCCAAAGCACCGCAAGATTAAGGAACGAGATGATTTTGAAAATTTTACAAGTCATTTCTTATAAATATAAGTATATTTTTTGTTTTATAAATATACAATATTATCCTTTTCACTGTTAAAATAAATTAAAAATTAACAGGATTAGGGATTATATGTCCTTTTTAAAATATCAAAAAGTTTTGTATTCTTTTCCCCAATGCTAAGGGGCTAACAATCTTTTTTCCCTTACCTCTTGGTAGTTTTATAAAAAAAAATATGAGTCAAATATGAGTGTGTTGACTCATATTTTTTATTTTCAGAATTCATTTTGATTTAGGAAACTCTCTTGCTAAAAGAGCTTTGAGAAGCTCTAAATCTGTCATATGGCTGGATAATTTTCTAACTAATGTACTGTCTTTTCGTCTTAATTATTAAATAGAAGAATCATTTTCTTATTAAAAAAAACAGGCAAACACCAATGCTGTTTGTTATGAGGTCTTGAAACATGTTGCCCTATTACTGATTGGAAGTTTGCCTTACTGCTTGAATTGTCTTATTGATCTCCTTTGCGCTATTAGTTCTGTTGTTGGCTAGATTAACCACTTCAATGCTGTTTGTTTCAATAATCACAGTTGTTAATCTTGCTTCTATTGCCATCTCCATCCCCCATTTGACAGCCTCAGCTTCTGCTGTAGATAAATTATCTTGAAACCTTATGCTTTTAACTGTAGCAGCTATTACTTGGCCTTTTGAATCTCTAATACAGCCCTTAATCCTGTAAGTTGTTGCTCTGGATAACAGCATTTACAATGACTTTATAATAGCCTATAGGTTGTGGACACAATTGTTCTTGCTTGCTAACTTTGCTGCTTGCAGTACTCATCTGTTCCTTCCCATGCATTCTTTGAAAAGCCTCCATAACTACTTTAAGCTTAGCATTAATATTAAGGGGTTTAATTTCTTCCCTTAAAAAGAAAAAAAAAAACTTGTTCCTTGCATGCCATTCTACCCACTAGTTAGTTACCGTAAATTCTAGCTCATTCTAGGGCATTTTTCTTTGCAAACTCTGCATGACGCTCAATATATCTTCTCTAACAATTCCCTGTGTTTCAGCATCTACATAATTGTATTTTGAGAGCCTTCTAACCACTTTGCACTCTATAAGTACATGGAAAAAAAAATTCAGCTCCCATTTTGTAGATTTACGATAATGGCTCTTGCAGAATTTTTCTTCTCAATAGATTTTCTAAGGTTGACAGCAGTTCTTGGTAACTCTCCAAAAGAATATTTTGATCTTATTTGGGAGGTTGAGATTCCATATAGTTTTCCGGCCATGAAGACCACCTGTTGAACTTTTTGGTAAATCCGCGAACTTGAATCCATTTTTCACTGTGAATTGCCTTTTCTTATCATAATGCCATAACAGCTCATCATTTTGGGTGACTCGGTAATGGAATTCTTTATCTTTGTATCTTCCTTTGCAAAGTGTTGGTCAATCAAGCTGTCATTCCACTGGTGATTTACGTTGATTAATTCTGAAACTTTGGTATCCCCTGGCAAAGATAGTGCAATGATTAGCCTAAAAGTTATTGGCCTCGGAATCCAATTGCTTGCCATGACTTAAACCTTGTCTTCTTTTCCACTCTCCATCTTGTACCCTTTTGAAGAATTTATCTATCCCATAAGACACTCTCCTTCATATAGAAGATGGTTTAGAGCTAATTTTAGCCTTCATAAAATCAGTTTGCCCACAATATCTAGCTTTTAAGACTTTGGCCAATAGTGATTCAGGGTACTAATCTTCATCCTTGCTTCCCAACCAGCACTTGGTTGAAGCTTGAAAGATTTTTGAAGCGTAACACCCCAATGATTTTTGCATGACTGATTTTCTCCCATTTTGCCCGGTAAATTCTTGTTTTGTCTTCCTTTGAACCCCACCAAAACCTTGCAATTACTCTTTGAATGTCATTGCATAAAGCCAGAGGCATTTTGAAAACGCTCATGGCATATGCAAGTACTGCCTCAGCTATTGCCTTAACAAGAACCTCTTTGCCTTCACTAAAAAAAACTTGTACTGCCAAAGTCCACCTTTTTTAATTTATCAAGTGGGCAAAATTTTGAAAGTCCAAAAGATGTATTTAAGACATGAAAACTAATGCAGAAACTTCGAGAGACAATGATAGACCATAATTCAAATTCTGATGAGCGTGGCTCATCTAAAAGTTGGCAGGAAAATCTTTTATCTAGCTGACTGACGTGGACTCCACATAGTGTTAGTTAGATAGCTGAATTAAATTCATTTGACCAAGACTTGTATAAAAGCGGTTTAATAGAGCAGTTTGTGGGGGCTTGTAAGTACATCATTTTCATAAGTTAGGAAGCAAATAATGGCTCTTTCTAAAGGCTTGTAATGTGATTTTATGATCTAGGTTCTTGCCTTTCAACAATAAATAGCCGAGGCTTGTTATTTATTCATGACTTTCTCTGGTCTATGACACAGTGTGGAAGTTATATTAGATGTCGTTTTACAGTACATTCTTAAAACTCAAGAAAGAATAGCTCTTAAAGAGAGAAAATATCAATTTAACAACAAAAATAAACCCAAAAAAGAATAATCTAAAATATTACTAATGAAAAACTTGTGTAAAAAAAATGCATACAAGCCTATTTATGCTAGTTGTTTTTAAATCTTAATCTTTCTAAAATAAGAGAAATAATGTAAAATTCTAGTTAGACCAAAATTACAAACATTACTCAAATAAGCTTACTAAACCAAGATAAATCTTATTAAAATACTAAATACTAAATTAACTCAAAATCTAGAATACCTAATTTATTCTTTCCTCTATGCTTCTTACATCAGTCTCCTCCTTTTCAAAAAACCTTGTCCATGACTTTTGCTGAAAACAAAAGATAACCTTGAGGATGAAATTTGTAGTGAAGGAGTAATTGATCTTGCGATGCAAACAAGTAGCATTTTGCATCAATTTTTCTTGAAACTCGAAAGAACCAAAACTTCAATTTGTTCTTGCTTTTGAATATAGCTTTTTTAAAGGTACAAACTTGCAAGAATTAACCATTAAAAGCTTTCTTCTAACTTTCTCTGTATTTTGCTCACTGTGCTTTTCATTCAATTTCTTCTTTTAAGCTAAGTGTTCTTCAAGTATAACTTTCTTATCGTCAAACGCATAACCATATCAATTTCCTTGGGGAAACTGTCTTTAAGAACGATTTTTGAATCTTCAACTTGAGTTGGGAAAATAATATCAACTATATCATCTTCGAGAATAATTGATGTCTCTTCAACTTGAGCTTCTTGCACAATTTTAACAATATCATTGGATATAGAACTCAAATTAAGAATGGATTGTACCTCTTCATTTAAACCTTCAAGCTCATTTGAAATCTCTTTAAGAATAGCTTTGTGACATTCATTCCTTCCAATGATGAAGCTAATAAACGTTGCTCTTTTGTGCTTATATCTTCAACTTCAAAATCTTGGGTAAACTCTTTCTTTTTACTAAGTGCAATGGTTGAATCTTGAACAATCAATATGTCTTCAGAAACTTTAGAATCTTCAAGCATTGTATTTTCTTTCATTGGCGAGCTATGATGTTTATTGGAATAAGAAGGTCACTTTTTGATATTAGAATCATTTGGCAAGAGGAAGTACTTGATAAGATCTTACTTTAATGACAAACTCTCATGCTGTAGTTTTGGTGAAATGAGCCTTTCAAAGTCTTGATCTTTTTTTCTTTGAAACATGCTGTAGTTTTGGCGAAATGAGCCTTTTAGAGTCTTGATCTTTTCTTCTTTGAATCTCATATGCTCTTGTATTCATTCAAATCCCTTTAATGCTTGCTTTCACTCTCTCGATTTGCAAGTCAACTTCTAAAGCAATTTTAATGACATCCCAATATTCATGAATAGCAAGAATTTGAAATAAAACTTGTTTCTTAATATCAGTACGTAATCCTTTTACAAACCTTAATATTATATCTTTACCATCTTTATAAATATTCACACGTCAATGGTAATTTCAAAGTTAAGATTCATAGAACCAAATGAAATTTGTACCTTGTTGACACTTATCAAATTTACGATAGATCATTTGAAAATATTCAAAAAGAACAAAATAAGCTTTTATCTTCCTTTCCATGCTAAGCTAAGTTCGAATCTTTCTCTTCCATGACAAATTGGTGTTGGTTGTAAGTTTGTCCTCCATGGATGCATGTCCTATTAATTTAAAGGAGACATACTTGATATGTTTATTCTCTAGATTATCTTCAAGAGTATCTTCAATTTTTAAGATCCAATTGAAAATATCTTCAGGATTAGTAAATTCATTATAATAGAAAATATCATCATTATCATTTTTATATCTCATTGTACCACTTTTTTTATTTTTTTTTTGGGTTTTTCTAATAAAAACAGAAGAATTAAAAGCAAAAGGTAATTAAAAGATAATATTGGGATAAAAATATAAATAAGAAAAAATAGAGCTACATACGACGGTGATTGAAAAAATAAAGAAGGATGGGTAGATCCGCAAGGCTTAAGGTTGGTGAATATGATGGAAACAATAGTTTGACTCAAATCATGACAATTTGATTAGAAAATTGAAGTGGAGTGGCTGTTTGGGTGGTGTTGTGCTACTTATGGTGACAGATTAGTGGCATTGATACCTAGGATATGATCGGTGGCATATAGGTGTTCAAATAAAGGTGAGGATCATCAGGAAAGAATAAGAATAGTGGCCATCTGTGGCAGCTATGAAGGTGGCTAGAGTTTTGCTGATTTTTTTTTTAATTGGCGGAATCAGTGGAGTTAATGGATGATGGATAAAAGATTTCTATATGGAGGGTGGTTAGTGGTAAGGAAAGCTATGCTTAGCACATAGAAAGGCTTTAATACCAATTGATGCAGTGTGGAAGTTATACTTGATGTCTTTCTATCATGCATTCTTGAAACTCAAGAAATGATAGCTCTGAAAGAGAGAAAATGTCGTGTTAATGACAAAGATAACCCCAAAAAAGAATAATTTAAAATATTATTAATGAAAAGTTTGTGTAAAGAAACAAGTGTCTATTTATACTAGTTGCTTTAAATCCTAATCTTTCTCAAATAGCATAAATAATCTAAAATCCTAATTAAACTAAAATTATAAATATAATCAACTAAGTTTACTAATACAAGATAAATCCTAATAAATACTAGATATTAAATTGACTTAAAATCTAGAATTCCTAATTTATTCTACCCTCTATGCTTTCGACATTGGTCTCTATCAAAGTTCTTAGCTGTGATTCATTCTTAAGTCTTGTTGTGTGTTTGTTTTGTTTCTTCTTATTCTTTTATGTGCTTTGTGTGTTGATTCTTGATTAAAGTATTGACAATTGATCATTTATTAATTGCTCATAGGATTAATTTGAGTCAGATTACCAGTGATTGCTAAAAAAAATCTACCTATACAAGAGCCATTTGAGCATCCAAGTCACAAAGATAAACATTAAGTCCATGGTGAAAAGAAACATTCATCCTATACAAAGTGTAGCAAAATGACTTGAATAATGGGAAGTTACAAAAGTTGACAAATGCTAAAGCCGTCCATTTTCATGTGGTATTTGTCACGCTCCATGAAGTAAATCTCTGTATGATTTTTGCATAGCATTAAATTCTCGACAGTGTTGTTTACATATACTCTCATTTGTTAGTAAAATTGTTGTTTTAGTAGACTTTGGCCATGGGAATGAAGGCCACAAGACCAAAATAAGAACAATAAATTTATTTTTTGTTTGAAGAAGAAGGGTGCTTTGCCTGTTTTGGATATACGACTTGCGTGTGTATATATCTATACACACGCACAATTACCTCTTCTCGTCTAGTTTTTCTTTTCTTTTTTTACTAATATATATATATATATATATGTGTGTGTGTGTGTGTGCGTCCGTGCATGCGTGTGTGTGTGTGTGTGTGTGTGCGCGCGCGCAAGCGTGCATGTGTGTGTGTGTGTGTGTGTGTGTATTTTATACACACTATCATATACGTGTGTGTATACATTTTACACATACACACATATATATAATTATAGCTTGCGGGTTTGGAGTTTTATTTTGGAATATAGTCTTGACTTCTACGTTTATTCTTGGCAATTTCAAACTTGTCAGCTCACATTTGATATTTGGCAATCGGTGAACTCAAGGTATCCTCCTCTGTTAGATTCATTTTTCTTTTCTAAGTTTAATTTTTATGTTTTGTAGATTGGTGGATTTTGGTGTATGATTTTTATGGGTATGGCCTGGAGCTATGGGGTTTGTGAGTTTTGATGTGGAAGTTTCTATTTGTGTGTTGTGTTTTTAAGAAGACAAGATGGGAAATAAGAGTATCGGGAAAAAAAGTGGTAGTGTGGCTGAATCCCAATCTTTCTGAGTCAGCCCTTTGTGTATCTATTAGTGATGTGATGGTGGGTCTTTCTTAGGTAGTAGTAGTCCAAGTTTATCCCAAATTGATTCCGCTAGTAGATCAAATCTTAAAGGCAAACATCCGACCAAACCAACCCATAAGAAAACTCAAGCTACAAAATCTATAGTTAAATCGCCTCCTCTCATAGACGTTCCTAGGCCCCCCTCTGTCTCCTTGTCTGTTTCCCGTAAGCCTCACTCACTAAAGGGTAGGAGGGCTACCCCCGACGACCTATAGAGGATCAAAGTTAAGTACAATATACCTTCATGTGTCTAGCTTGAGTTACCTTGTAAAGGCGAGCATCTCGAGTATCTCAAATCCGATAGCATAGCCTTACACCTCAATCTTTTTAATCTGGGTCTTCATTTACCCTTCTAGCTCTTCTTTAGGAAGATGTTTAATGACATGAAAATTGCGCCAAGATAGTTATCTCTTCCTGGTTGGAGGTTATTCATAGGTCTAGAAGTATTATGGGGGGAGGTGTTTAGGTGAGATATTTCTTATAGGGAACTAAGAGGGCTTTACCAACTGAAAAAATATGTTGGTCTATCCACTGTATATTTTGCCACCTAAGGGTTCACAGTAATCTGGTGAATACAGAGCCATATTAAAAAAGGGCTACTGGTATGGCTAGTTCATGGCCAATGGTGATTGGGGTAGGGGTACCTTAGCTGATAATGGCAATGTACAAGTCTGGAACTCATTTAATGTAGATAATATGTGTTTTTGTTCTCTCTTCCCCCCACTCCCCTCCTCTTTTTTTAATATGTACACACACATACACACACATATATATAAATCCTTCAACTTATTTGGGGTTCCCTAAGGACATTGTAGATATTTCTTAGGCCAAAGGAGTGTGTCTAGTCCATGAGGTAAGAAGAGAAGTAAGTGACTTTGTAGAAAGCTTCCGGTCTTTAGAGAGAGATAGCGACGTATAGAGTTTGCACCGGTTGGCGAGGATCGGCCTAATTGATGAGATTTTTTCGTTTTCCTTGGGTGGTGATTAACGTATGTTCCTATGCTGTTATTGGGGTACCTCACCATCACTTGTCTTGTGGGGTGCCCTGTCTATCTCTTATACTTATTTCTAGTTTGCGTGTCAGTTTTACACTTTTGCCTTTGGTGCTTTTGATGATCATTAAATTGACTTTTCCTCATTTTTATATCTGGTGATGGATAAGTAAGGATCCATTTATTGAAGACTTTGATGCTTTCTTCAACCAGATGAGTGGTAACTCCTCGGGTACCTTTGGTATCTCCTCGAAGGGTACTCGACCCCCTTGTTTTGAGTATTGTTGATTGATTACTCTACTGCTATGAATGTCAATGCACAAGTGTACACAATAAGTAACATAATAATAAGTATTCAGATCGTCTCCACAGGGATTGATATTACGAGACTTGCTACAATAACCTTAACAATGCAGTGTTATTCTAATTGTAACAAAGCAATTTATAAGCCTAATGAATTAAATAACTAAAATGAAAATAATTAAAATGCAGTAAAGAAAATTGTCAGATCAAATATAAGGACAAAATCAATGAGAATAAAGTAATCAAGTGAATAAACTCTCTCAATGGCATTGACTTGTTATGAAATTACAAAATCAAATTACAAAACTGTTGCTACAGTATCTACTACAGCATTGGGCAGAATCACGTATGCATCCTCAGCTGTGGCCTGTTGGATATCTTATATCTAATGCATCCTAACAATGACCAATTGTTATACTCACATTAAATATAGCATTATCATTCTAAGTTCCATTTACCCGACAAAGTGAATCTCTATGTTTAGTTTTTTACTAATTTTAGATGAGCATGACCTTTTGCAAATTAAGATTTACCCAACTTGGGAAACCTAATTTAAAACCAAGTATTATCTTAATGGGTTCCACCAAGTTAGACCTTTTTGAGGCTCTTCCTTAGCTAGTATGTACTAAATGGGTGGTTAGTCGAAATAGGGAATTAAAACAAGTACAATTAAGACAAAATGCTATAGCAAACACAGAGCAACACACTTATATTAGTCAAACATCCATTGAGATTGTATATCACTCAACTACAATCGAATTTAGTTCATGATTTGTGAGTAAACAATAAACAAACTAAGTTCAACCATCAGATACGATCCCATAAATAGATAGAAAGACAAGAAAATAAAAGACAACGTGGAAGTCCACTTGATCTTATGATAACTCTTTCTTGTTCATTGTAATTCTCGATTGCAGCCCTCTAATCTCTCATATTCTATGGTTTTCTTGTGCTTTTCCTCTGTATTTTTTCTTTAAGTGACATTTCTCCCCTTTTATTGTGCTTTCTCTTTTTTTATAAAGTTGAACTAGGGCAATCGAAAGGGTGTAACGCGCACCCTCTTTTTTTGGAAACTCTAGATTGTAATTTTATAATTATTTCGCGTGTAGTCTTCTCAGTCAATACTCTATGATTGTTACAACAACGGATATAGCATCAGCACTGCTCCATATTTGTTTTAATTCATTTACAGCCTAATTCTTTCATTATTTCTGCCAGTCTACTGCAACAGCATTCCTCTCTTAAAACTTGAGCTCTCGATCACCTGCAATTACTCACATAATTTAAGCACCATTTAATCTGCAACAACTCAAATTATTAGAAAATTAAACTAGAATGGATGTTCATGCAAAATGCAACTAAAATGCAACAAAAGCACCATATTTACTCTCTAAGTAATCTTGATTTAAGCCTAAAAGTGTTGTAATAACTCTCATTTCATAGAGTCATCAGGTATCAAGACCCAGTTGTAGTACTCTTCTCTTGGTGGTTCCAAGGGTACCTCAGCTTCTCGCTAAAAAAAGCTTTGCTCTTTTTTTACTATGACCGAAGATTTTTTAGAAATAGAACTTAACCCGATTGCAAATAAGAAAATATCTCACTTGGCTAGCTGTTTCCTTCACACCTCTAAATGCATTCTTCTAATCTTAGCTGGCAAAGTAAACAAATTGAAACTGATTGACCGTTATACATGTATGTATGTATGCATGCATGTATGTATGTACGCATGTATGCATGAATACATGACGTATGCATCCATGTATGGATGCATGTATGTACTAAGTTCATTTTATGATATAGGCGGCCTTTTATCTCAAGCACAGCCTTCGAGACTTCAGCAACGCCTTAGACGCTCAAGTTGAAGTTGAAAAGTTGAAAGAAGAGCTCAAGCATAGGATAGCCTGCGAGGATAAGCTTATGGAGGAGGTCAAGACCATGAGGGGGCACCTTGATGATCTTTCTTAAGAGAACAATCGCATAGCCAAGGAGTTTGAAGAAGTGGAGGGCCAACGAGATGAACTGTTATCTCACCAGAAAGATATGCTTGACAAAGCTTTTACCTATATCATAATGAAAGTTTAGAGTGCAGACACAGGGTTGGGGGTACTTCGGGTAGAGAAATAGGTGAACAAGTCAGCCATTCTGAAGGCAATCAAAGATAGGAGGGGAAATTAGGCCTCCTTATCTCTCAGCCCACAGCGATCATCAGAGGTACCCCAGGTACCTTTGTTAGAACTTTCACAAGATGTAGCCATCAATAAGGGTCATACTTCTGCAGCCTTGGGAGCCTCCATTGATCGTCCCATTCTGAAGAATGGCGAAGGTGATATTTTTCCTTCTACATGACTTCATTTGATGTACCCTTTAAAGCTTACTAGCATGATGCTCTTGCAGCTTTCGTTCTTTGGTGTTACTGTGCATACTATGTCATAGTGATCCCTTTTGTTATGTTCAGATATTATCTCTCCTATGGTTGCTCTAACAATCTTGTTGTTATTTGAGCTAATAGTTTATGACAGACTTAGATTGGTGTGCCCTTAACTCTTTTTTTTACCACTTTTTATTCGATCATTTTACTATTCAGGTGCCATGGAGATTTTTCGTGTACCCAAGGTACCTCTTCGACTTATTCTCTATACTAGCATGATGATTCCTATAGACATGCTTGTTGCACAGCACCTAAAAAATTATAGCACATCTCAAATAATTAATAATTATGGCACTTTAACTAGATTACTGCTATTTACTTGAAGCCAACACATAGTAGGATGATATAGGTGATTGTCTGCATTCCTCTTCTCTTCCCTCTTTTTTTTTTAATGCATTCATCTTCCTGTGATTGCCTCTTCTTTTGGATAGCTTACTCTTTTCTTAGCTTAAATAAAAGAATGTAGGTGCAGGTGTATGTATACCTTAACGATTCCTCATGGCACTAGCGTATGTTTGTTTACTTCACCCTCAGGCCTTCTTTGGCCCTCTCTCCTATTTTAGCAATTGCATTTCTGTAATCATTCTAAAAGAGTTGTTTTCCCAACTTTGCTATATTCTTTTTGCTGGTCTTGACCCTAAATAGATCTTCATGATCAGGACAAGTCATGTACCCCAGCTTATTCTGCAATAAGGCTTTTGATAACCAACAAGTGCATACAAAACATTGTATAACCATAATTATGGAGTCATGTAAATGGTGAAAATGGGATAATAACCACAAAAGGACGAGCAATAATAAAGAGAATGGATAACATCTTATTTTCAAAGCACAATATATTTTTTAGTAATAAAAGCGCGGATCATTATATGACATAGCAAAAGAGAGGAATCATAAAAACGCCTATTTAAACTCAACAGTTAAACTGGTTCTATTGGCCATCTTAGGGTACCCAGGGTACCTCTGTTGGTTTACCAGACTACAGTCATATAAAGAATTAAGAGAAAATAGACAAAGTAAACGATAAATATTAGGACATTATCCTCTTGCTAATAATACTTCCTCAGTATCGCAGCATTCTAATGGTGTTATACGATTCTTCCATCCATGTGAAGTAGCCTGTATGCTCTAATTCCCATTGGCTTGTCTACATGATATGGTCCTTCGCAATTTACTCTAAAAGAACCATTAGAGGGTACCCAAGAGTTATGAGTTACTGTTCTTAGGACTAGATCTCCTTTCTTGAATGATCGGGGGCGTACCTTTTTGCCATACAGTCTTACTATGTGTTGTTGATACATTGCAGCTCTCAATTATGTTTCAGCCCTTTTTTTCACTACAAAGTCGAGATTGAATGCGATAAAAAAGGCATTCTCTACTTCATCAAAGTATGCTGTTTGATGAGAAAGTATTCCAATCTTAGCAGGTACCATCGCATCAGTCACAAATGTAAGAGAAAAAGGGGTTTCCCTAATAGAGATATTCTGGATAGTTCGGTAGGCCCAAAGCACACTGGGTAACTCGTCTACCTACGATCGTTTTCTTTCCTCCAGCTTCTTCTTCAGGATATCTTTGATGATCTTATTAAGGACCTCCACCTGTCCATTAGATTACGGATAAGTAGGAGAAGCAAAACGGTTGGCTATCCCAAGCTCTGTATAGAAGCTTCAGAATCTTTTATTGTCAAATTGTTTCCCATTGTCGCTAAATATGGTGTTAGAGATACCATATCTACAAATAATGTCTTTCCAGATAAATTCTATGATTTTTCTCTTTATAATAGTCGTTAATGGTTCTGCTTTTGCCCATTTAGTGAAATAGTCCACCGCAACAATGGCGAACTTAGCTTGTCCCCTTTCGGTTGGAATCGGGCCAATAAGATCCACACCTCTTTAGCATTTGTCATACCTTTTGACCATACTCCGAGTGTCCTCCCATATTGTAGGCCAGTAGTATCTTTAGTAAAGGGCTTTCTGAGCTAATGATTATGCTCAATAATGGTTGCCGCAAATTTCCTCATGTATTTCCCTCATAATGTACTTCATTTGATCACTTACCAAGCATTAAAGGTAAAGGAGAGTGAAAGCCCTTCTATATAGGGTATCCTAAATAAGACAATACTGCGCAACTTTGTATTTTAGCCTTCTTTCTTCCTTTTTATCAAGGGGCAATTCCCATCCCGGATGTACTTTATAATATGTTCCATCCAAGGTACCCCAATAGAAATTAACCTTACTTCCAATGGTTCTTAAAAATCCAGACTAGGAATTGATATATACTCAGTAGCAATGGAACCAACTGATTGTGCTACACCCAATAAGCCCATCTTTGCAAGATTGTCAGCTTCATAATTCTTCATTCGTGGTACTCTTTCTACCCTAACATCAACAAATTGGGACATCAATTCCCTGGTTCTCCCGAGTTACCCTTTTATATTTTCTCCCTTAGCCTGATACTCTGAAGTAATCTAGCTAATTACCAATTGAGAGTCGCTTTTGATATAGACCCTCCTTGATCCCAAAGCTCTATATATCCTCAATCTCGCTATTATGGCTTTATATTCAACCTTATTATTTGAGGCTTTAAATTTGAATTGCAAGACGTAGTACAACTTCACTTTATCTGAATCAATGATGATTATCCCAGTACCACTTCTGTGTGAATTGGAGGAACCATCGACATATATCTCCCAAACTAGTTCTTCTTGTGTTTTTCGTGCGGTCTCACTCGAGTACCCAAGCATCTCATCACCCCCAAAACCATTGGCGAATTCTGCGATGAAGCAAGGGATTGGGCTTTGATGGCTGAATGAGGTTTGAATCTGATGTTGAACTTTGAGAGACCATCAAAGGAACCTTTCGGACATATCTAATTTTTGAAATATTTAGCGAAAGGGAAGATTTATGACAACGACGATGGTGTGAGCCTGGAAATATGGTCGGAGTTTCCTTGCAAAGGTGACTAATGCTAAAACCAACTTTTCGGAGGTGGGGTACCTTTTTTCCGTGTCAACCATAGCCTTATTGGTGTAGTATATAAGTCGTTGTACCCCATCATCATCTTCTCTAAGAAGAACAAAACTAGTAGTGTGTTTCAATACAGTAAGGTACAACAGAAGCACCTCATCTGATTTAGGTTTACTGAGTAATGGCGAATTAACAAGCTACCCTTTCAGTTGTTGGAAAGCTTCTTCGCACTCAACAGTCTATTAGAGTCTCTTGCCCATTTTCCAAGCCTTGAAAAAGGGCTTACAACGATCGGTGGCCTTAAAGATAAAGCAGCTCAAGGCGGCTACCCGACCTGCTGTTGTACAAATTTTATTGAACTCGCAAGCTCACGAATCTATTGTAGAATAGATCAACGGTGACGAGTGTCAATCCCACGAGGAGGTGGATTTTAATTGCTTGTAGAATTAATTTTCTAAGAGGGTGATTGGATTTATAATGACAATTATGTAGGCAATGTATTAATTTAAATTAAAGCTGTTGGAATAAACTATTAAAATGAAATACTTGGATCTCCGGATCTGTACTCAACATGCACCATTGGCTCAACATTCATTATTAGTACCAATTAGATCATGAAGGGGGATTTTCCACTCCTCATGAACCATACTCTAATAGATATGGTGCTAAGGGCTTCCCGTGCCAAATAGTAATAACCTTGCCTAGGGAGGCGTTTATTCTAGCTGATATCCAGACAAGATTATTACTATCTGTCTACAAAAAGTCAAAACAACCACATAAATTAAAGGGGAAGGAAAAGTAAATTTACCAAATTAAGCCCATGGAGCATGTTGAGACTTCACCTTCAACCCAAGCTTGAAAGAAAATTAGCCACTCATATTTGAACTAGGGGTAAAATGAGAATTTTATTAAAATACATAGAAAATACAAGAATGAGATGGAATTACAGAAAATGGAGCTCAAAAATGGATTCAGGGGTCTCAAATTAGGCGGGGGAGCCCCCTTTTTATAGATACACTGAGTAAATCATAGCCATCGAATTAAAACAATTTGGACGCTCAGGATTGCGTCACGTGGCAAGTTCTTATTGGATGAAACACATCATCAGAGCTGTCATTCTGCGTATATGCATGCACCGCACGCACGTTTTTTCAGTCCATTAACATTCTTCCATGTCACCGGTCAACATTTTTGGTCCAATAGGATCGTTACATGTCATCAGTCAACGCCACATGATCAGTTAATGCCACATAAGCGGTCAATGCTACATCATTCGTCCAATCAAATGCCGCCACGTCATCGTACAGTACATGTGAACAGTACCGTGAACAGTGTTGTGTACAGTACCGTATATATCAACCGTACCGTATATGTGAACAGTACCATTTATCTTTTTAAGCTTCTTCTAAGGTTTTCGACTGTCCTGAGTTCAAAATTGCTGTCCGTTTTTCTATCTGATCTCTCGTCCATTGTGAAATGACCTTGATGTCCCCTAAAATACATGAAATACTTAATTAAAATAAAACATACATAATTAAATCACAAGGGACTTTAAGATATAAAAGTAGGGATGTTAGTGAGACTTAGAGTGTAAAATGATTATTTTCTCCATTATAAATATACACTTTCTAGCACTCAACACAACCCCCAACCAGCTTGTTGCTAGTCCCTAGCAAATTAAGCGAAAACAAAACTCAAACAATTTTTTTTTAACTGTGGTATTTATTCAATCAGACTAATGATAAAATCAAATAAAAGTATAAGCATTATCTACAGTCTAAAGAAATATCATCCTTACATCAACTCTTCACATGAATCAGTTTAGAAAACTTTGTCACAACTTCAGTAATCGAGTCACTTTCAAGAATGACATATCAAACCCCAAAATCTCACCGGTATTAGTGATACTCTCACAAAGAAATTAAACTAAAAAATAATCACTCCAGTGAATGATAATTTGAGTGAAAATAATAAAGAAGTAATATCACACACTCTCACCAAGGTGACAAAAATATGCCCTCAGCTTAGAAAAAAATGCTAATCAAACCAATATATTCATTATTCCTTTTCTTTTTTTGTCTTTTAATATGCACTACCACATGTTTTCAACCCATATAACAAGTTTCTATTTCAGATTATAGTTCCCTAAAATCAAGAAGGACTTTTATTAGGACGTAACGTAGGCTAGGGACATGGCTAACAAAGAAAGGATAATAGGAAAAAAAAAATATATATTTGAAAAATAGAGAACTTTGGAAATTGTTATGTGCTTTTCACTTAAATTTTTTTTTTCTTTATTTTATTTATTTATTTATTTATATACATTTTTTTTGTTTCTTTTTTTCTTTTTTTTATATAGCACATTTTTTTTTGTGAATACAAAATTATCTCTATTTTCAAACATAAATGGGTGGTGGGAAATACAAAATATAAGGTGATACTCCACATTAGAGTGGGACAAGATAATAGGTTATGAAAGAAGAAAAAGTCTTTATTTTTATTTTATTTTATTTTTTATTTTTTATTTTTTTTAAGGCTCAAAGGGGTTAACTATGGATACATATTAATAGGGTTGGCTACAAAGGCTCAAACGGACCAAAGATGGCCTTTCTGTCATCTTTTAGGGTTCTAAATAATCTTCCATATCTACTAGTTAGATGGACCTTCAGATATGGCAACACACTTTATTTATTTATTTTTTTTACAGAAATTTGGAGATAATGTATAAAGCAATAAACTGCTAAGCTGAATGAAGAATGGACAAAAACGGTTACTCTCTAAGAAAAATGATAGGCTCAAAAACTCACTTGGAAATTATTATGACATATGCATTCTTTCAAGCAACTTATATTTGTCTCCAACATCAACATGTAGAGTAACAAACATGGTGTAACATAACTAAAGACCAAAGATAATACAAATACTAAAATTTGAAAGTTATCATGTCATCTAATTATGAAAAGATCACACAAAATATTTTTTTTTTTAAATTCTATCCCCAAACCTATTCTTAGTCATGAAAATTATGCATGCAGAATGGTGAAAATGACATAGAAAAACTAATTGGTAAAAGAAGTTAGAAAAATCACACTTAAAATGATTGTCAAAGCAAGAAATGTCTAAATTTTTTTTTTAATAATAAGAAGATGCGTTTCTAGAGTCACTACACTCCATATTCAGCCATTTCGACTCAAAAATTTAGCCACAGTTCGTTTCTACAAAAAAAAACTACACCAAGATTGAGATATTCCACAATTGTCAACTATTCCCTCCCCCCCAACCTGAACAGAACATTGTCCTCAATGTTTGAAAGAAAATAAGGTTTAGAAGAAATCACCTGAGTGCCGCATTACGGAAGAAAATGTTTACAAGCGGAAAGTTAAATCTAATTTGCACTTCTTACTACAGCTACGGTTACCATTATTAGTTGGCCATTCCAACATAAGGGTCTTGAGATCTGGCTCTAGTCTATAAGCTTGTAACAGATCAAGTAACTCATTAGTAGTATGAGCACAAATAAAAAAATTTTTCATTGTGAAAGGGATGAAATGGTTTTTTATTGCATGGTTAAGAAATGCGATGAAGTCATCATAAAAGTTATTGACATTTAACAAACCGATGGGTTTCTGATGAATGTTCAGATGGGCCCAAGATGCTAATGTGATTAGTGCCTCTAGAGTTGCAAGATCTCCTGGTAGGAAAATAAAAGCATCAGCATAATTTAGCATTTCAGTTATTCTTTCTTGCATACCTGAGACAACTAACTCTTCTCCAGTTGGTGAGTCAGACACATAGCCCAACGGTTTGAGGCTTCTTGGGATGATGCCTAACACTTGGCTCCCTCTGAGATAAACAGCTTCTGAGACTAGTTTTGATAACCTTTGGTCACCTCCTCCATAAACCAGATGCAAATTTCTTTCTGCTATGCGTTGACCAAGATCGATGGCTACCTCAACGAACTCTTTATGTTTGCCATAGTTAAATCCAGAGAGCACACAAATGTTCTTGAATGATTTATTGGGAGTAGTTGCCATTGGGATGCTTCTAAAAAATAATTTGTGAGTCTAAAAGAAATGATCATATATCAAGGATCTTGGTGACAATGATTTACAACTGTATAGGAGGTAGCATGTCTATGTCAATTAACACGTAAAGCACATGGCTCGAGAGTCAAAAAAGGAAATAGTAAAAGAAAAAGCACTTAATTATTAAAGGCAATAATGCAATTGATAAAACAACAGTGAAATAAAACAACAGTAAAATAAAACATAGTAAAAGGATATTTACAGGTAGTTATGATTGTGGCTCACATCTTCCTCTGGTTTTACGTCCAGAAACGGCTTGAACGACCTCTATGGGTCGAGGATAGGCTTCTCATCCAGTTTTCTTATAAACTAGCAAACAAGGTCGTTTATAGTCAGATTCCCAAGACTATATCGTACCTGCTCTTTCTGAAATAATGGCCATAACTGGAGAATTGCTCTTTGTACGTATCCACTGGGATGCGTTTCAAGAGACAAAAGGACATTATCCAATGACTCTTTATTCAAGCCATCCCTAATGAATTGAATCTTATCTTTCCTGTTATCAGACATCATTCCTAAAGAACAAGGATTTTTATCGCATTTCATCCTGGCACACTTATGACAATCAACATGAAGTTTTTTAGCTCTTTTTTTTCTTGAATAATTTCCTTTACCACAACCAGGCATGTATACAATAAATTTGGGAGGTAACTCACCTGCTAAACATACTTTAGCCTCGATTAGCCAACGAATGTCAGCAGGGACGTTATTTCTCATAAGCAATCACATGCGTTCGGACCGAGCTTTATAGATTGTAAGGAGGGCATTTTGAAGAAGTGAAGGAAATAGCTTGTGAAGCTTTGCTAGAATCACGTTTCTGTCCATACCTTCTTCTCAAAATATTAGTTATTATGGAAAATTAAAGTAACCGACTTTGATTGTCACGGAGTACCGTTATCCGCCACTTAACCGAGGTAACAAACTAGAGAACACACAAAAAAGAAAAGAAAAGAAAAGAAAAGAAAAGTAATAATTTCACAATCATCCTCTTATTGAGTTTACCTCAAGTTCTATTTGGGTGTCTTTGATACCTCCCTCAATTTTTGTGAGTTTTCTTTCTAGATCTTCAACGTGGGATACCAACTCTAGAGGTTGTAGCTTCTAAATACGATGTGTTTTACAAAATTGTATCTGGCTTCTCAGATGAGATTGTACACATTGAAGTTGTCTGAGAATGTTTAAGATGATCTGTTTGGGAATAAGTGCAAGCGAGAATTGAATAAAAGCACTTTCTGACTTGGGGTGAAAGATTTTCTCATAATTTGCTTGTCATGAAAGAGTTTCATTCGCTTCTTGTAAATCTTGGCATTTTCGTATGCATCATTACTAATTTCTTCAAGTTCATCCAGCTGTAATATTCTTTCTGAGCTAGCTTGCTGCATGTCAAAGTTGAATTTCTTAATGGCCCAGTATGCACGATGCTCGAGTTCCACAGGTAGGTGGCAAGCTTTTCCATATACTAGCCTATAGGGTGACATCCCAATCGGGGTCTTGAAAGCTGTTCTATATGCCCATAATGCATCATCCAGTCTTAATGACCAATCTTTTCTGTCTGGTCTCACCGTTTTTTCTAATATGTGCTTTATCTCTCGATTGGAGATCTCAACTTGGCCACTGGTTTGCGGATGATATGGGGTCGTCACTTTATGAGTAATGGAATACTTTGTCAAAAGAGTTTTGAATGATTTGTTACAAAAGTGGGCTCTACCATCACTGATTATTGCTTGAGGGAATCCAAAGCGTGAAACAATGTTGCTTTTCAAAAATCTGATCACCACCTTGTGATCATTGGTTCTACACGGAACTGCTTCTACCCATTTCGATACGTAGTCAACAGCGACCAATATGTATTGATGGCCAAAAGAAGGGGGAAAGGGTCCCATGAAGTCAATACCCCATACATCAAAAATCTCAACCACTAAAATTAGGTTTAGTGGCATCATGTTCCTTCGTGTAATGCTCCCCATTCGTTGACACCTATCACATGAAGAACAAAAAATATAAGCATCTCGAAATATAGTTGGCCAATAGAAATCACATTGTAATATTTAAGTAGCTGTTTTCTTAGCACTGAAATGGCCTCCACACGCTTGTTCATGGTAGAATGAAATGATATTTTGAAATTCATTTTCTGGGACACATCGTCTTATAATTTGATTTGCACAATACTTGAACAGATAGGTGTCATCCGAGAAGAAATTTTTTATTTCTGCAAAAAATTTGGCCTTGTCCTGCTTAGTCCAATGCTCCAGAAGTTTACCTGTAACAACATAGTTAACTATATCAGCATAGCATGGTAATACTTCCACACTCATTAGTTGTTCATCTGGAAATGATTCGTTTAATGGAAATGGTTCTGTAATTGTATCAAATTTGAGACGAGAGAGATGGTCTGCAACAACATTTTCTGTGCCCTTCTTATCCTTGATTTCAAAGTCAAATTCCTACAAAAGTAACACCTAACGAATTAGTATAACTTTTATATCTTTCTTTGTGAGAAGATATTTAAGAGCAGCATGATCTGTGAACACAATTATTTTACAACCAATGAGATAAGATCGAAATTTCTCTAATGCATACACCACTGCTAGCATTTCTTTTTCAGTGGTAGAATAGTTCAACTGTGCATCATTTAATGTCATACTAGCATAGTAAATGACATGGGGAATTCGATCAACTCTTTGTCCTAATACTGCTCCTACTGCATAATTAGATGCATTACACATAAGCTCAAATGGTAAGTTCCAGTTTGGGGGCTGAATGATGGGTGATGATGTTAACAACTGCTTTAGTTTCTCAAATGCCACAAGACATGAATCATTAAAGACAAAAGGTACATCCTTAGCAAGTAAATTGCATAAAGGTCTAGAAACTTTGCTAAAATCTTTAATGAAACGTCTGTAAAAACCCACATGCCCAAGGAAAGATCTTACTTCTCTAACTGTTTTAGGTGGAGGAAGATTGGAAATGAGATCCACCTTGGCCTTATCAAACTCAATACCTTCGTTCAAAATGATGTGACCGAGAACAATACCTTGTTTTACCATAAAATGGCATTTCTCCCAATTTAGGACCAAATTCTTCTCTATGCATCTCTGCAGAACTAGTGTTAGATGATGTAAACATTGATCAAATGAATCACCAAAAATAGAAAAATCATCCGTAAAGACTTCAAGGAATCGTTTAACCATATCAGAAAAAATGCTTAACATGCATCGTTGAAATGTAACAGGTGCATTACATAATCCAAATGGCATTCTCCTATATGCAAAAGTGCCAAAAGGGCAAGTGAAAGTGGTTTTCTCTTGATCTTTTGGTGCTATGGGAATCTGATTATATCTTGAGTAGCCATCTAGAAAGTAATAAAATTCATGACCTACTAATCTATCAAGCATTTGATCAATAAATGGTAAAGGAAAATGATCTTTACGTGTGACAGAATTCAACTTTCTATAATTAATGCATACACGCCATCCTGTAGTTACTCTAGTAGGTATTAATTCATTATCAGCATTGGTAACTATTGTGACTCTTGACGTTTTGGGGACAACTTGCACAAGACTGACCCATGAACTATCAGAAATAGGGTAAATGATACCTGCGTCTAATAGTTTAAGGACTTTAGTTCTAATAACTTCTTTCATGTTAGGGTTTAACCGACGTTGCATTTCCCTGATAGGTTTAGCATTTTCATCAAGGTGAATGTAATGCATACAGTCCACTGGGTTTATACCTTTTATGTCAGCTATGGTCCATTCTAATGCTCCTTTATGCACTTCCAAAACTTCCAACAACTTACCTTTTTGTTCGTCATTCAGGGATGATGAAATGATTACTGGCAGAGTGCTTTCTTCTCCTAAAAATACATATTCCAAAGTGTCAGGTAATGGTTTGAGCTCGAGTTTTGGTGGTGATTCTGATGACGTACTAAGTTTCTTCTCAGATGGTGCTAGTTGTTCCACTCTTGACTTCCATTTGTTATTGTCCATGGATGGTGCTGAATCAAATAAGGCGTTAACCTCATCTACTGATCTGTCAATATCAAAATCCAAACCAAAGTGAGTTAAAAATGTTTGTAAAGGATCATCACCAAGGTTTGAAAGAAAAGTGTTATCAACTAATTCTTCGATTAAATCCACATCAACAATTTCATCATCTGCATTGGGAGGTTGTTTGGCGATGTTGAAGATATTTAGCTCCATCGTCATATTGCCAAAGGACAACTGCATATTTCCAGTCCTGTATTGAATGTGAGCATCAGCAGTTACCAAGAAAGGTCGTCCTAAGATAATGAGGATCTGCTTCTTTGAATCTTGGACTGGTTAAGTGTCAATTACAATGAAATCAACAGGAAAATAAAACTTATCTACCTGTAGAAGCACTTCCTTCACAATACCACGAGGTTTTTTCATGAACCGATCTGCAAGTTGTCTCACCACTGGAGTTGGGTGTAATTCTCCCAGTCCAAGTTTCACAAATACTGAGTAAGGCAACAGATTTACACTAGCTCCTAAGTCCAACAAAGCATTCTCAATTGTGTGGTTCCCTATACTATATGAGATAGTGGGGGAGCCTGGATATTTGTATTTTAGAGGAAGTTTGTATTGGAGTATAGAGCTCACGTTTTCTATTAAAAAGGCCTTCTTTTGGACATGAATGTTTATCTTTTTAGTACAAAGGTCTTTAAGAAACTTGGCATAAGATGGCACTTGTTTTATAGCATCAAGCAAAGGGATGTTAACACTTACGTGTTTAAAGATTTCAAAAATCTCACTTGTAGATTTTCCTTTCTTTGCTTTAACTGACCTCTAGGGAAATGAAGCTTTTGGAACGTATTCTCGTGGGTTGGTTTCTTCTTTCTCCTCTGATGATGAGTCTTCTTCATTTACCGGTATAATTTGAGTTGTTTTTGTTGCCGGCATCTCCACTTTGTTGTCGACTTCTTTTCCTTTTCGTAAGGTCATAACGGCTTTGACCTCTCCATGCTGCTGAGGTGAACTGGTGCTTACTTCATGCACTCCTTTAGGATTAGGTACTGGTTGACTTGGGAATTTTCCTTTCTCAACAGTCATTGCCAAAGTTTGAACTAACGAAGCAAGTTGCCCAACCATTTTTTCAAGGTTTGAAACTGATTGGATTTGTGAGTTGAAACCCGCTCTCATCTCATTTCGCAGTTCATCAATGGTGAGGTTTTGTTGCTCGATTTTAGAGTGAATAAGATTCTTCCCATGGTCTAGGCTGAGAATAGTTTGGGTTCTGATTGTATGGTCTAAATAATGGTTGAGAGGCTTAAAGATTTTGAGGAATTGGTTGCATTGGTGGAGCTGGAGCTGGAGCTGCTGGTCCATTCTGTTGGAATCCTTGAGACCATGAAAAATTGGGGTGGTCTCTCCATCCGGGATTGTACGTGTTGGAGTAAGGGTTGTAGTTTGATGGCTTTCTCATTACATCTATGTCATTGGCTTGATCTGAGTATGAGTCATGGTCATGTGGTTCCGTTAATTTAGCAGCTGTTAACGATACTATTTGTCGGGAAAGACATTCAACTATATCTTTGACTTCTTTAATTTCTGAACTTGACCCGCCAATGTGAACCTCATTCACTCCCTTAACTCTTCTAGTACTCCTGAGTGAACGACTCCGTTGTTGGGAATTATCCGCTTGTCGCTGGAAGAAATCCCAAATCTCTTATGCACTTTTTGACATTAGCTCTCCTCAACTTATTGCCATTAGCCATTCTTGCACATTCGGCAATAATCCCTCCAAAAAGTATTGGCATTGGCGCCATTTTTCGTATCCATGATGTGGACACTTTAGGAGTAGCCCATTGAATCGCTCCCATGCTTCGAAAAATTGCTCGTCTTCTCTTTGGGTAAACTCTGAAATTTCCCTGCGAATAGCATTGGTTTTATGTACTAGGAAATATTTATTCAAAAATTTTGTTACCATTTGTTCCCATGATATAATGCTATTAGCATGCAATGCATTGAACCATGAACGAGCTCTATCCTTTAAAGAAAATGGAAATAATCTAAGTTTAAAATCATCATCTGAAAATTTCTCATATTTAAAAGTTTGACAAATAGCATGGAAATCATTCAGATGATTATATGGATCTTCATTTTCTAGGCCATAGAATGTTGGGAGACAATTTAGCACACTAAGTTTTAATTCAAAACTCCTAGCAGCTACATTTGGGTATCTTATGCATGATGTGCTCAAGTTAGCTAAGGGACTGAAATAGTCCTTAAATGGCCTCTCTTGTGGTGCTGGTTGCAAATCCATTTCAAATTTATTTTTAATTGTAACGTGCTTGTGTGTGCGAAGTGTTTTTTCTAATTCAAAGTCTATAGCCTCAAGATTAGGTAATTGTGACCTACGACCATGCATGCAAAGAAGAAAAACAATGATAACAAAATTAATAAAGATAAAGAAGAGGGAGAAATTACGATACTAACCTTATCACGCTGTTACAATTTTGCTATGAAAACAACTCAAGCGATATATATAGAAAAGAAAATACGAGAAACAAATTAAAATAAATTAATAGGCGGTTGAACCTGCCAATTTAACAAAATAAAAAAAATAATAACATGAAAATTAAATTATAGAAATTTAAAGAAGAGAAGAAAAGAAAAGAAAATAATATCTACTTCAAAATTTAAATTCACTTTTTTTTTTCTTTTTTTTAATAATAAAAAAATATTACAAGGAAACAACTAAAAATAAATAAATAAATAAAGAAATTAAAAAAATTCTACGAATTAAAATAACTTACCTCCCTGAATTGGCGCCAAAAACTTGTTGTGCAAATTTTATTGAACTCATGAAGTGCACGAATCTATTGTAGAATAGATCAACGGTGACGAGTGTCGATCCCACGAGAAGGTGGATTTTAATTGATTGTAGAATTAATTTTCTAGGAGGGTGATTGGATTTATAATGACAATTATGTAGGCAATGTATTAATTTAAATTAAAGCTGTTGGAATAAACTATTAAAATGAAATGCTTGGATCTCTGGATCATCTTCAACATGCACCATCAGCTCAACATTCATTATTAGTACCAATTAAATCATGAAGGAGGATTTTCCACTCCTCATGAACCACAGTCTAATAGATATGGTGCTAAGGGCTTCCCGTGCCAAATAGTAATAACATTGCCTAGGGAGGCGGTTATTCCAATCGATATCTAGACAAGATTATTACTATATGTCTACAAAAAGTCCAAACAACCACATAAATTAAAGGGGAAGGAAAAGTAAATCTACCAAATTAAGCCCATGGAGCATGTTGAGACTTCACCTTCAACCCAAGCTTGAAAGAAAATTAGCCACTCATATTTGAACTAGGGATAAAATGAGAATTTTATTAAAATACGTAGAAAATACAAGATGGAGATGGAATTACAGAAAATGGAGCTCAAAAATGGATTCAGAGGTCTCAAATTAGGGGGGAAAGCCCCCTTTTTATAGATACACTGAGTAAATCATGGCCATCGAATTAAAACAATTTGGACGCTCAGGATTGCGTCATGTGGCAAGTTCTTATTAGATGGAACACATCATCAGAGCTGTCATTCCGTGTATATGTATCCGACGCGACGCGTTTTTTCAGTCCATTAACATTCTTCCATGTCAACGGTCAACATTTTTTGTCCAATAGGATCGTGACACGTCATCAGTCAACGCCACATGATCAGTCAATGCCACATAAGCGGTCAATGTCACATCATTCGTCCAATCAAATGCTGCCACGTCATCGCATGCAAATGATAAAATGAATGTAAAATCGTATGCGATCAGAGTATGTGTGAAACGATCGTATATGTGAACAAGATCCATTTATCTTTGTAAGCTCCTCTTAAGGTTTTCGACTGTCCTGAGTTCAAAATTACTGTCCGTTTTTCTATCTGATCTCTCGTTCATTGTGAAATGACCTTGATGTCCCCTAAAATACATGAAATACTTAATTAAAATAAAACATACATAATTAAAAAGTAGGGATGTTAGTGAGACTTGGAGTGTAAAATGATGATTTTCTCTATTATAAATATACACTTTCTAACACTCAACACCTTATAGGCTTTGAACTTTTATAATGGTGATTGGTGTCGAAACCAGCAAATATAAATACCTACTCTAAATAAGATTGTGTATAGTGATTGAGCAGGGTCATGTCCACAGAGACTGGTAATTATTAAATCCTTTTTAAAATGAAAATGTAAATTGGGGGATTGTTGAAAATAATCAAAATCAATTAAAATTAATAAGAATGCAAATTAAAGGTGTAATTCAAAATGGAAAAACTCTGGTTGAAGGAATTAACTCAGCTTTGATTCGACTACTGATCATCGATACAACTATAAATCATTACTTCTTATGAATAGACCGGTTATAACTACTGAGACACTCTAATAGCCAATCTCTCCTTAATTAGTCGATAACCAAGGTACGACCATTGGTTATTTCCCTAATCAATAAACAATCTTAGATACGATCATAAGATTTAATCAATTGATAGCCTGAAAAACTAGAGAGACCCAAATCCTAATTAATAAACGCATACAATGGTTCATTTAAATTAGATTATTTATTCCCATAACACAACGCACTGCTATGTTATTTGCCACAAACATCAAAATCTTCATACGATGAATCTTTCAATTGGAAATAGATTAAATTGATAATTAAATAGTGGCCAATTGTCTAATTAACAAACATAATCATGACAATAATTCAGAGAATAAACAAATACATAAACAGTAATAAAACAATTAAAAGCACAAGAAAGATCTCACAGTAATGGTGAATCAAAGCTTCATTAACCTTCAACCAGAAAAATGAGTTTAGTTCCTCATGGAGAAAAAGAGAAAACCCTAAAAAAGATAAAAATAATTAATAATCCAATTCTAATTCTCATCCCCTCCTCCTTTATCTCCTATTTTTATAGTTCTCTTAAAAAGGATAAAGATAAAAATATCTAAAATCTTATCTAAAATTACAAGAGTAATAAACCCATTGAATGAACCTTATGACATCAAAATGTTTATTGCTACTCAAGTCGTCAAAAGTTTTTTTTTTCATCAAAATGTTGGTCCATTGAAAGAAACTGGTTAAGGATCAAACAAAGGTAACAAATGAAAACAAATAAAGATCTTCGGGTGGAGAAAAAGAAAAGAAATGTGGAAATAAAAATAGAAAGAGATTTGCCTTTATCATTTTAATGCATAAAATCTCGTAATGCAGCTTCAACATGCATAACAAAGCAAGTTCTAGAATAGTCAAACTAAGATTAATATTCAGTCAACAAAAACAATTAGAGCAAAATGGTTGCTCATAGGCTCAAATACTCTCAAAGTTGGTGAATTTGCCATCAAATCATGAACACTCATCAAATGAATCAATTATTAATAGTGGTGAGTTATTCATTTAAGCAACCAAGACCAAGCTAATCAAAACTCAAATCTATTCATGCATCTCAACTCACATCCAAGAAAAATAACACTAACTCTAAAATCATTCAAGGATGAGCAAAGTGAAACAAAAACGACTTCACAAAGGAAAAAAATAATAATAATAAAATAAAATAAAAATGACGCAACCAAGAATGCTATTCAAAATCATCTCAAAAACAACAAAATAACACTTCCAGACATTAATATTGCAAAAATCACTCCCATACACCAAAAATCACTCCCCAACACCAAGAACATACATTGTCCCCAATGTATGATAGTCACAGTTCACATAACGAAATAAAGCACAGGGACAAAAAGATTAAAGGCAAAGAAAACATCCCTGGATTGTCTACATAACGTCTATGGGCTTGACGGAAATGGTGGGATAAATCCCACACTCTCAAAGAATGCCCCCAAATTCTGCTCCAGTTTGTTCAACTTGTGCTCTATTTTCTCCAATTGAGTGCTCAAAGGTGGTACAAAAGTAGAAGGAATAATTGGTGGGGTAGCAGTATCGTCATCAAACTCATCATCGTCAGAGGGGAAACCACTCTTAGCATAAAGTTTCTTTGGAAGTTGAGTGGGTCTTGGTTCAGTAAACTAGAATTTTCCCGCCTTGAATTCAACCACACCTCTCTTTCTCTTCTTGAGTCATGAATGTGAGGCACCCTCCAAGATTGGATTTAGCAAGCGTCAAAACACTTTTCCCCTTTCCATGTTTCGATCTCTTTTTCACTACTTGGCGCGAATTAGAAACTACGTTCCATGGCACCATGGTGGAAGCGGCAATCTTGGATTCTTTCACGATAGTTTTCTTTTTAACCATTGGTGACTTGGAAGTTGTTGCTTTCCTCTTTGGCATTGTTGGAACTCACGGGTTTGTGTGGGGTGGGGGTGAATCGAAGGTAGTTGGCAGCAGCTGGAACTTTGAAGCAATGAGAGTGGTCGTCACAGCTACTGGAACTTAATCGGAGTGGCTTGTAAATCGTGGATTGTGGAGAGGCGGCTGGAAATGGGACCTGGAGCTTTAACGGGTTGCGGGCGCTGTTGGAACGTCGTAGCTGGAACTTTGGACGTGATGGATCTCGTGGGTTGTGGGTCGGCTGGAACGGATCTGAACGGCTGGATTTCGTGTACAGATCTGGACGCGGATTGCTTGGCGTGGATTTTGGGCGAGTTACATTTGCTGGATGTGGAGTGGATCGTGGGTCACGGGTTACTGGAACTGGAGTGGATTTGAGTGTAGCTGGAATAGATCTGGAGGGAGATGTCGCAGCTGAAACGTGGCTGGTAGCGCGGATCGTGGTCGGCTGGAACTCGTGAATGCTGGATTGGGTCTGGACGCGGTTGGAAGTTGTGAAGATTGCTGGACTAGATCGCGGCTGAAAATCGTTGAGAGGCGCTGCAAATCGTTCGTGGAGAGTGATGAAAACGGCTTGTGGTTGCTGAAAATTGAAGCACAAAATCAATTTTTTTTATACTAGAATAAAATTAAAAATAAAAACTACAAAATAAAAGCTAAAATAAACACTTGAAACTCTAAAAATTACAGAAGAACTTTTTTATTAAGCACATGGGCAAGCCTTAATAACTACCGTAATAAATTAAAAGCAGAAGTACTTATTAGTTAAGGCGTGGGCATGCCTTAACAAAAAATTCTTCCGCCAAAATAAGATAGATATTATTTTAAAAATCTAAATTAAAACAAAAAACCAAAAATGCAAAAAATTTAAAATAAACATTAAAAACTTTGGGTTGCCTCCAAAAAGCGCTTTTTGTTTTATGTCTTTGGCTAGACATATTCATTACTCAATCTCCATAAATGGGACTCTCAAGAGTCATTTCCTCCGCATATTCACCGAAAAACCTTCATAAAAAGGTTTTAAGCGATGACCATTAACTTTAAAAATTTTTTCAGAGGTCAAACTCTGAATCTCGACTGCACCATGAGGAAAAACATTAGTAATAATAAAAGGTCCAACCCATCGAGAGCTTAATTTACTATGAAAACGTTTAAGTTTAGAATGAAAAAGAAGAACTTTTTGACCAATAGAAAACTTTTTCCTCAAAATCATTTTGTCATGAAATGTTTTCATCCTCTCCTTGTAAAGTCGTGAGCTCTCGTAGGACTCATTTCAAATCTCCTCCAACTCTTGCAATGCAGAATTTAAAACAAACTCTCTTTCATCCTTTTGCAATCCTTTGATGCCCAAGCTGTTGTTTGAAGCAATTACCAATGAATCTTCAACGTCCAAATCAAAAACTTCCTGTACTAAAGGATCAATAACATTCACAGAAAATAATGACTGTTCATCCCTAGGATATTTCATGGCATCATTCATATTGAACTCTATAACCTCTCCATCAAATTCCATAGTAAGAGTCTCTTTATGTATATCTATTTTAGTCCTAACAGTCTTAAGAAAAGGCCTTCCTAACAAAATTGGAACAGAATTAGAAGAGTTATCCTCTTCCATATCAAGTACATAAAAATCAGCAGGAAAAACCAACTCATTAACTTGAACTAAGACATCTTCTAATACCCTATCGGATATGCACTGACTCATCGCCTAGTTGAATTATCACACCAGCTTTCTTTCAATGGACCAACATTCAAAGATGAATAAATGGAACGAGGCATGACATTAATAAGCTCCTAGATCTAACATAGCCTTCTCTACTCTAACACTACCAATTTTGCTAGGGATAGTAATCATACATGGATCCTTGAACTTAGGAGGTAGTTTCTTTTAGAGAATGGCAGAAACATTCTCCCCCATGTGAACTCTTTAATCTCCTCTCAACTTCCTCTTGAAGGTGCAAAGTTCCTTAAGAAATTTAGATAACGAGGTATTTATTTTATAGCATATAGTAAAGGAATATTTACCTCAACCTTGCAAAATGTCTCAAGGATGTCTCTCTTTTGTTCTTCCTTCTTCGATTTTGCAAATCGACTTGGAAACGGAGGAGGTATCACCACAGGTAGGGGTTTCTCTTTCTTTGGGTTGCATGCGATCTCGAGATTTCTCCTTCTCAAGCTCTTTTTCTAAGTGCTTTGTCACTTTCTTGCTAGGCTCTTGCAACTCCTCCCCACTTCTAAGAATGACAGCACTAACGTTTTGCTTTGGATTCAACTCAGGTTGTGAAGGCAATCTCCCTGATACTTGAGACTTTAAACGGCTCACCGTAGTCGCCAGGTTGGCTCATTTGTTCTCCAAATTCTGAATGCTTGTTGTAGTTACTCACTGAAATTGTTAAGTGTTAGTTGCAAGTGATTTAACAATCTCTTCAAGAGACATACCTGACTTGGAGTTTGACTGAGGAGGAACCAGTTGAAATTGTTGTCTTGGTGGGTTTTGTTGTGGAAATCTCGACGGCTTAACTCCATAGCTGAAGTTGGGATGATCTTTCCATCCTGGGTTATATGTTTGTGCATAAGGATCATCTCCTCTGAGGCATGCCCGGAAATCCTCCAACTGCATTTGCTTGTTCGAAGGATTTTTCTTGAAGTGTAGAACACATATCAGTTGAATCACCCATATTGGAACAAATGCCACATGTCTTTACCTGTTGCACATTGCCTACAACAAACTTTTCCACAAGAGAGGTAAGTTTATCTAAACGTTGATCAATAGAAGAAGTACTTACCTTACTCACTTTCCTTGAAGTGAGATCTTGTCTATTGCCAAATTATTGAGCATTGGCAGCCATGTTTGAGATAAACTCCTTGCTTGAGTAAGGTCTCTGTTCTCACCAACACACCTCCACTAAAGAAAGATCTATCATACTCTTATCCATCAATGAAAGTCCTTCGTAAAAGTATTGAATGAGAAGTTGATCAGAAATCTGATGCTGAGGACAACTGCCACACAATTGTTTAAATCGCTCCAAATACTCATACAAAGTCTCCCCATGAAGTTGTCTAATACCACAAATATCTTTTCTAATGTTGGCAGCTCTTGAAGCAGGAAAATATTTTTCGAGGAACTGCTTCTTCAGATCATTCCATGTTGTAATTGATCCAGGAGGCAAGTAATACAACCAATCTTTAGCTAGCCCATCTAAAGAGAAAGGAAAAGCTCGCAACTTAATCTACTCTTCAGTTACACCTTGAGGCCTCATGTTTGAACACACAACATGAAACTCCTTGAGATGTTTATGAGGATCTTCACCTGCAAAACCGTGAAACTTGGGCAATAAATGAATAAGACCAGATTTTAATTCAAAGTTTACCTCCAAGTCCGCATATTGAATGCAAAGTGGTTGTTGATTCAAATCTGGTTCAACTAACTCTCTAAGAGTTCTTTCTGCAGGCACAGCTCTATCCATAACTTGTTCTTCAAAATTGCTAGATGATTCAACAAAATCAAACACTGTATCTGTTTTAGAAAGCAAAGGCGACGAGGATTGTTGCTTATCTCGCTTGGCCTGTAGTCTTAGCCGATGAGCTGTCTTCTCAATTTTAGGATCAAACGAAATTGTACTTGTACGAGAAGAACGAACCATAAACCAAGTAAAACGTAAAAAGGATTAAATAAATGACACCAATCCCTGGCAACGGCGCCAAAATTTGATGGGTGTCGAAGCCAGCAAATATAAATACCTACTCTAAATAAGATTGTGTATAGTGATTGAGCAGGGTTGTGTCCACAGAGACTGGTAATTATTAAATCCTTTTTAAAATGAAAATGTAAATTGGGGGATTGCTGAAAATAATGAAAATCCATTTAAATTAATAAGAATGCAAATTAAAGGTATAATTCAAAATGGAAAAACTCTGGTTGAAGGAATTAACTTAGCTTTGATTCGACTACTGATCATCGATACAACTATAAATCATTGCTGCTTATGAATAAACCACTTATAGCTACTGAGACAATCCAATAGCCAATCTCTCCTTAATTAGTCAATAACCAAGGTACGACCATTGGTTATTTCTCTAATCAATAAACAATCCTAGATACGATCATAAGATTTAATCAATTGACAGCCTGAAAAACTAGAGAGACCCAAATCCTAATTAACAAACGCATACAATGGTTCATTTAAATTAGATTATTTATTCTCATAACACAACGCACTGCTATGTTATTTGCCACAAACATCAAAATCTTCATACGATGAATCTTTCAATTGGAAATAGATTAAATTGATAATTAAATAGTGGCCAATTATCTAATTAACAAACATAATCATGACAATAATTTAGAGAATAAACAAATATCCAAAAAGCAATAAAACAATTAAAAGCACAAGAAAGATCTCACAGTAATGGTGAATCAAAGCTTCATTAACCTTCAACCAGAAAAATGAGTTTAGTTCCTCATGGAGAAAAAGAGAAAACCCTAAAAAAGATAAAAATAATTAATAATCCAATTCTAATTCTCATCCCCTCCTCCTTTATCTCCTATTTTTATAGTTCTCTTAAAAAGGATAAAGATAAAAATATCTAAAATCTTATCTAAAATTACAAGAGTAATAAAAAGATAAAACACGTTAAAATAAAAACGTCAAGTCCACAGTTGATAGCACGCGCCCACGGCTTATCAACAAACTTCTTCTGAAATTTAGAATTTCTCTAGAAAGTCAATTCATCCTCAAACATCATCTTGTATCTCAATTTAGCACCAATCAATAGAATCACACCTACAAAAATAAAACACAAGTAAATTACAACTATTAAGTGCAAAACATTGATATTAAAGGGAGTAAACAATGCAAAACTAGTGCATAAAATGCACTATAACAAATGGTGCGTGGCGACCTCATATCCAGAACAGCTTGGATTTTTTCAAGGTTGGCATCAATCCCCTACTGTTGTACCATGAACTTGAGAAATTTATCAAAGGTAACCCCAACTGCACATTTTTCAGGGTTAAGGCACATTTAGTGTTTCTTTAACACACTGAAAATGTCTTTGAGGTGCCCCACGTGATTGTTGTCGTGCAAAAATTTCATGATCAATCGTCAATATACAGCTCATCAGTCTGCCTAATTTGTTCCTTGAAGATTTTGTTCACCAAGAGCTAATAAGTGGCGCTAACATTCTCCAAACCAAAAATCATTACCTTGTAACAATACAATCCATGATTAGTGATGAAAGCCATCTTTTCTTGGTCAAGGTCGTGCATTCAAATTTGATTGTACCTGAAAAAGGCATCTATGAAGCTAAGCATTTCGTGTCTAATCGGGGCATCAACTAGTTGATCTACCCTTGGAAGTGGAAAACTATCCTTGGGGCAAGACTTGTTCAAATCTATAAAAATCAACACATATGCGCCATTTCCCACTGGCCTTTTTAACCAAGACAACATTAGACACCCAGTCGGGTACACTGCCTCCCTGATGAACCCAACTGCTAATAAACGATCCATTTCTTACTCAATGATGTCATAGTGCTCTTGATTGAAAGTTCTTCACTTCTGCTTAACAGGTTTATGATGAGGATTGACATCGAGCTTATGACAAGAACTTGAAAGTGAGATACCCGACATATCTCTATAAGACCAAGCGAACACATCATGATTTTCCTTTAAGAAACCAATAAGTTGCTCTCGATGTTGCTCAGGGAGGCTAGAGCCGACTTTAACTATGTTGCTTGGGTCATCATTACAGATCAAAACAGGAACAAAGTCTTCAACTAGTATACCTGAATTTTTCTCCTTCAGTACCTGAGGATTTTAAGGTACCTCCAATCCTCCAATTGATTCTACATTAGGTTTACGGGGTACCCTAGATACACCACGAGTTACTGCATCCACCTCCATTGACTCCATTTCTACTTATTTTGGGGGTTTTTATTGGTGCAGCTCTTCATTGCCCGGAAAGTGCTCGTTTAGTTAAGTGAACGGACGATGTGATAAAGGCAGGGTACCTCAGTAAGGTGACATTGGTTGCAATCTAGAAATCCACCTTAGAGGCGGCAGAATAGCATACTCGAGCTAATTGCTGGTCATCGTTTATGGTGATAACTTCCCTTGCGGTTGGAATCTTCATGACGAGGTAATGCATAAAGATTGTCGTTTTTGTTGCCACTAGGAAGGGCCCTCCCAAAATAATATTATAGGCACCCAGGCGATCCACAATAAGAAAATCAATCATATCGACAACCTAGTGGGGTACTCTACCAATTGTAACAAGAAACGTGATAATGCCCTTGGGGATGACCATATCTTCGATAAAACCAAAGAGGGGTGTGTCACATGGTGCGATATTTGGCAATTCAATTAGCAATTGGTCTAGAGCACATTTAATGATGATGTCAATGGAACTGCCGGTGTCCACAAGTGACAACTTTTAGTTTTATAACCAAACCATCATCATGAAGGTAAGAGATATCGTCTATAACTTTCTTTGTAAAGAGTATCGGGATGGGATGGTGGGGTACCTCAAGTACCCAAGACAAATGCTGATGAGTAAAGTGTATTCCCATACTAGTAAGAGCACTCAAGATTGCCAACTTGCTATAACTTTTAATGGCCTTTCTCGACCCACTAGCCAAGCTAAGACCGTCTGTTATCATTCAAACATAAACCCCTTTCTTGAAACCATGGCGTACCTTGGGTTTAGCACTAGAGCGAGTGATCTGTTTACTACGGTCTTTATCTATAGATTTTCTAGTTTGACGCATATTTGCCACAAACTCCTTGAGGTACCCACTCATGATTGAAGATTCAATCTCCTCACATAGGCTATATCACTCGGTAGTGTTATAGCCAATCCTCATGAAACTCACAAGATTTTAAGTTGCGCTTCATATTGGGGTATTTCTGTGTTGGCTTTGGCTAGCGAAGTAAGCCTGATTCTCTAATCTTGTAGAATATATGTTCATAAGAGTGATTCAAAGGGTTAAAGAAATCATATCGAGGTTTCTGAGGAGATTCGTGTCTTTCTAGATGTGGCAGCTTTACAAACGGTGGTACCCAAGGTACTCTAAGTACATGGATTCCTCTCCTATCGTTAAAAAGATGAGGTGGGTTGCATACCCAAGATACCTTTGTCTGGGGTACTTCAGCCTTTTTTGGCTTTCTTTGTTTCTTGCGACCTCCACTTTGTCTTTTTCTCACTTCAAGTGACATTTCTCATCTATCTCTATCTATTATAAGGTTTGTGAGCTAGCTTCCCCATATGAAAGTAAGTGTTTCTTTCGAAAAGAACACCATAACATGCCCAATTACAAGTTTTTCTCAAAATGGATCAGTGTGTGTTGTTGACCAAATGCCTCGGTTCGCAATACCTCTTGGTGAAAATGGCTCACATACTCAGCCAAAGGTTCGAATCCACCTTGTTTAATAACGGCAGGCTTAGATGCTGCTTGATTTGAGGAGGCAACGTGTCCAAACTCATGAATTAATTCCATGATAAGCTGGTGTAAAGAGGATACACTACCTGCCTTCAACGATGTAAATCACAATTTAACAGTACCAGTAAGGGTGTGCGAGAATATCCGACACATAGCGCAGTCATCTACACCCTTAATCAACATCTGGCCACGATACAACTTGATATGCTTTACGGGATTTGAAGTACCCAAGTATTGTGGTATTTGAGGCATAGTAAAGGCTTCCAAGAGGGCTGCCATCCAAATCTCCTTGGTGATTGGTGAATTATGTTTTACTAGTGTTGGAGCACTAATGACATTTTACTTTTCAAAGAAGAGCCTTACTTAAGCTTCAAAGTACTCCATCTTTTCCATGAACTCTCGGGGTACCCCGGGTGCACCAGAGTACTCTATCTTTTTCGTTGTTGTTTAGGAGGCTCTTTTGGCGTTCAACTTATGGCAGAGATCTTATTGAGCCTTTTATGTGAGGTTCATACCCTGGCTACTACGAGAATGACATGAGGTGATGGATTGTTCCTCTCTAGAACCGTCAGTTTGGAACTTTGAACAGGTGCTCAACAGCCAGTAATTTGCTCTATTACCTTTAGGAATGTCAAATCATGGTATGATTTATTTCTCACCCCGTGAAGGTGGGGTATCTCGAATCACCAAAGACGCGACTAATTCAAGTACTTGAGATCCCACTGCTCTAAGGATTACGTGGGCTAAATCTTCAAAGTGTTTGTTAGTGAAGGGCTTTTTGTCGACGTGAATACTAGTTGATTGTTTGACAGTTTTCCCTTTGTCAAGATAGAGTTCCCTCCTTGTTGAATCACCCTTTTTATCATCACTATGGTCTTCCAGTCTCCTAGTCTCCCATGATCCAATATTATATTGTCAGGGGGTACGTCAGGTGCCATGGTTGTATAAACACACGTTCCAACAAGCTTAGCACTGTGAGAAGGCTTTTTGTGCGCTCCCAACAGATGGCACCAATTATTTTAAGTGGATTTTAGGTATGGGAATGAAGGCCACAAAACCAAACTAAGAACAATAAATTTATTTTTATTTGAAAAAGAGGGGTACCACGCTTGTTCAAAGTGTACGGGTTGCTTTAGGGTTTTCAAAGAGTATTGGGCGAATAACACGATGGGTAAGGTGAGAGGTGAGGTCCAGCTTTAAAAAGCTTCATCGAGCCATCTTAGACCAGCAAAACAACAAGCAAGGGGTCAGAGGTGGAGCCGGGGACCACACTCCGATGGTCAAGTTAAAGTTGGGTTATCTCAGGTTAGAGAGCTTGCTAGCTCTCTGCAATAATAGATGGAGGTGGAACAAACCTTAGCCTCTTTCGTGTGTGAGAGTGTTAGTTGTCTTATTGAAAAATAATTAAAAAAAACCTAAGTATCTTATATATGGAGTACCTTGACTGTCGTGCCACTTGGCATCATTTTATTGGCATTCCTTATTATCATGTTAAGAATATTCTTATTCTTTACACGTGTGGTGGCTTGAAAGTTTCAAAAATATGCTTGGAAAGCAAGTTTTAAGGGTATATACGTGTCTATCATTGTGGCGTGGTCCCGCGTACCTCTGCTAAAGCTGTTGAAGATTTAGGAGTGTGGTAGGAAAATACAAGTTGTCCTCACTATCCTAACAAAAACCTTTTGGCTTATTTGCTGGCATAACAGGCCGCTGTCCCCTTTTTTACAGGTTGGTATTTCATCACTAATTCCTTATTTTTTGATAGAAAATAAGTAGATTTTTTTGAGATTTTGTGCTCCTTTCATCTCTTGACCCTTTTGTAGATATTTTTTTATATTTCTACCCTAACGTGGTGTAACCCAGGTACCTTTCAAAATATCTTGGGTGCTCCGAGTACCTTAGGTACCCTTTCGAACACTTTAGGCATCTTAGGTACAATTCAGCACACCTAGGGTAACTTTCACAAGCCAACATCGAAATATCGACATGTGGCTTCCTATCACAGAGCCTTCTATTTCTTCCCAAACAATTATCTTTCTATCTTTACCCGTAGACATAGACTTAAGGCAAAACCAAGTAAAATGAATAAACTACCCATTAATAAGAAATTCTACCAACCAAAGAAATAGTCATTCGGCCATTTGTAGTTTAAGCAGACCAAGTATTGCTTGTGGAGGTGAGTTGTAACAAAAATCAACCTAAACATCCGCATGACATTGTATACACTTAATCCATTCAAGTATTCTTATCAAACATTAGCTGAGTCCTGAAATTCATAGCAAGTAGGCATTTGCAAGTCATTGGAATTTATTAAAAAACCTCAAAGAATTTCCAGGAAGGTAGTAGTTTGATTAAGCACGAATGCAAATTTGATTTGATGAAACTGTAGGAACATTCTGAACATCTTATAGGCATTGTTTGCCTTTGATCCAAGCAAAGCAGTTTCTGGTAGCTAAACATGAAATAAAAAAAAATGTGAGTAGATACATCATGACTCTTTACCTTTTTTAAAAAAAAATAAAAAAACTTGTGCCAATCAACTTAATTTAATGTAAACTAGTTATTTATAACAGTCTATCGTGAACAATAGACATAAAAATTAGAAGAAGTATCATTAAGATGCAAACTTACTGATGATTTTCGGAGAATGCTCTTTATTCGATGTCTCTAGAATAGTGTTGGTTATTTGCTTGAACAAGTTATGTCAAGGAATAAATAAACCAGAAAAATAAAAGAGAACACAACACATAAGACAGAGGAGAGGAGAAAAGTTTTCATTTTTTTTTTAAACTCTTATTCTTAAAATTGAGACATATATATACTAGCCTCAATTCTTTAACAATAAGGAATTAATCTAATCTGACTTAATATTAAACTAGGATTCCTAATATGACTAAGATTAAGGAAACTTGAACATCACATTAATTAACATTCTCCCTCTTAATGTGATGTTCTTTAACTTCTAAAAGCTCTCTTAGTTGATGGAATTTCACTTTTGGCAAAGCCTTTGTGAATATGTCAGCCACCTGCTCTTCAGACTTGCAATGCTTAAGCTGAATGTCTCTATTGCCAATTGCTTCTCATATGAAATGATATTTGATGCTTATGTGCCTTGTTCTACGATGATAAACTAAATTCTTTGCCATGTCTATAGCTGATTTGTTGTCAGAAAATAATTTTGTACCTTCATCATGCTTTCCTCGAATATCTTCTACAATTCTTCGTAGCCAAATAGCTTGAGAAGTTGCCAATGATGCTGAAATATACTCAGCTTCAATTATGGATAATGCCACTGTTTGTTGCTTCTTTGATGCCCAAGAAATTATGCCAGAACCAAGTGAAAAAGCATAACATGAAGTGCTTTTCAAATCATCAAGACAGCCACCCCAATCACTATCATAAAAACCAATTAAATTGACATCTATATCTCCATTAAATTTCAAGGCATAATTCATTGTGCCTAGTAAGCATCTTAGCACTCTTCTTACTGCTCCAAGATGAATATGGCTAGGTGCTTGCATAAATCTTGACAGCAAACTTGTAGTAAAAGTGATGTCAGGTCTTGTGGCTGTGAGATAAAATAAGTTTCCTATTAAGCTTCTATATCGAGTCTCATCAATCTTCATCCCTTTATCTTCCTTAATTAATTTTTCAGTTACTATAAGAGGTGTTGAAACTAGATTGTAGCCATACATCCCAAATTTCTTAAGAATATGTTCAGAATATTTCTTTTGGAAAATAAATACTCCATTATCTTCTTGAAAAATTTCAAAGCCAAGAAAATAATGCAACATACCCATGTCACTCATTTCATATTTTTTCATCATCTTCATTTCGAATTCTATTCCCATTGTTGCCCATAAAAATCAAGTCATCAACATAAAGAGCAATAATAAGAATGTCAGACATACCTTGGCATTTCACGTATAAGGTGGGTTCGCTTTTGCTTTTGTTGAATCCTTTTTCTAGAAAATAGCCATCAATCTGAGTGTGCCAAGCTCTCGGACCTTGTTTGAGGCCATACAAAGCTTTTTTAAGCTTGTATACCTTACGTTCTTCTCTGCTAACAAGGAAGCCTTGATGTTGTTCAACATAAATGTCTTCTTCCAATTCTCCATTCAAGAATGTTGATTTAACATTAAGTTGATGTAGTAACTAGCCACTTTGTGCAGCCACTGCAATAAGAGTTCGTATGGTGTCAAACCGAGCAACCGGAGCAAAAGTTTCATTGTAATCAATACCAGGATGTTGTGAATAAACCTTAGCCACACTCTTGCTTTGTTTCTCAGTACGCTTTTGTCGGAATTATGTTTCACTCTATAAACCCATTTTACTCCAATTATTTTGTTGTTAATTGGTCTCTCAACAAGTTGCCATGTTTTATTCTTCACAATGGCATCAATTTCTTCTTGCATGGATTTTCTCCAAGCTTCATCTTCTATGGCTTGCTCAAAATTTTCAAGTTCAAAGACACAAAAGTTGCATCTCGCATAAATGTCAGCCAAACTCTTCATTTTTCTTGGACTTGTAGATAAACTTGATGAGTCACTTTATTTCGATAATGGACTTGATAGTGGAGATAGTTGAGGTGAATTTTCACTATTTTCAATATCAAGGTTCGATTGTTTTTTAATTTCTTCAACATTAATAACCTTTCGTTGACCTTTACTTTGTTCCTGATTCCATGTGGCTTTTTCATCAAATAACACATCACAACTTATGACAATCTTGTTAGTCTTTAAACTATACAACCTATAGCCTGTAAAAATTGACTTTTCACTTGTCTCATTAAGTTTATGTCTCTTTTCTTTTGGAACTTGTGAGTAGCAAATATAGCCAAATACTTTGAGATGTCTCACCGACAGCTTTCTTTTGCCCCAAGCTTCAATTGGTGTTTGATTTTGAAGTGCTTTTGTTGGGCACCCATTTATCAAATATACAGTTGTATGAACTACTTCACCCCAAAAGGTTTTAGGCAGCCCCTTTTCATGAAGCATTTGATTTGGCCATCTCCATCATGGCTTGATTTTTCCTTTCGGATACCCCATTTTGTTGTGGAGTATAGCCAACAATAAGTTGTCTTTCAACACCTTCATCTTCACAAAACTTATCAAACTCTCTTGAATTATATTCATTACCTCTATCACTTCTCAAAATCTTTATAATTTCCACTTTGTTTTTCAACAAAGTTTTTAAATTTCTTGAAAATGGTAAAAACTTTAGACTTTTGCTTCATAAAAAATACCCAAGTCATTCTTGTAAATCATCAATAAAGAGAATGAAGTACCTATTTTTACCATGAGAAAGTGTAGACATAGGTCCACAAACATCCATGTGAACTAATTCAAGTGCTTTCTTTGCTCTCCATCCACCTCCTTTTGGAAAAGGCTGTCGATGATGTTTTCCAAGTACACAACCTTCACAAACTCCTTCCTTGTCTTCAATGCAACTTGGCAGCCCCGCAACCATATTATTTTAAGAAAGTAATTTCTGTCCATGGAAATTTAAATGCCCAAATCTTCTATGCCACAGCCATGGTTCTTCAAGATTGTTTACTTTCAAAGCTATATCTCCCCCATATCTAAAAACAATAGGAAAGCTTCTATTTTTCTCCATGTTCATCTTCTTCATAAGATGCGTGTTGTCTTTTTTATCATAAATACAGCAGCCATTATCTTCAAAATTAACCACGTATCCATGTTCTAAAAGTTGTCCTATGCTAAGTAAATTTGGTTCTAGGTCTGGAGCAAGTAATACATCCTGCATATACTCGATTCCAACATTAGTTTGAACCCCAATTATCCCTTTTCCTTTTGCTTGTACCAAAGCACCATTCCCCATCTTTACTTGTGACTTAATTGAAGTATCCACATCCAAGAAGATTTTTTCATCACTAGTCATATGATTACTCTAGCCACTATCAAGAAGCCAAACATTGTTTTTATGTTCGAAGGTGCTTTGACAAGCAAAAAATAAACTTTGATCCCCTTTTTTTTCTTCCGCTACATTTGCTTACTGGTTGTTCTTGTTTCAACAGTCCCTTTTTAAGTGGCCATATTTTTTGCAATTATGACATTGAGGTTTGCCTTTAATCCAACAATCTTTGTCCACATGACTGCCCCTTTTTCAAATATTGCATCTTTGTTGCGTTTGTGACCCTTCTTCATCTTGTGATTTTTTATCATAATTTGATTGTCCTCTTCCTACACTTCCTTCTCTTCCTCTCCCTCTTCCTCTTCCTTGTCCACCACCTCTTGAAGAATTGCTTTGATTAAAATTAAGCTTAGATTGAAACGCACTTTCAACAGATTTTTCAGAGCGTCATAACAATCTTTGTTCGAACGATTTTAAAGAACCCATCAATTCTTGAATAGTCATTGCAGAAAGATCTTTTGCCTCCTCTATAACAGAAATAATAGGATCAAAATTTTCAGGCAAACTAATCAGTACTTTTTCAACTATTTTCTTACCTTCAATTTGATCACCATATATTTTCATTTGATTCACAAGTTCTGTAAATCTATCTGAAAATTCTTGCATGGTTTCATTCTCCTCCAAATTTATATTTTCAAAATCTATTCTGAGATCTTGAAGTTTAGAAATTCTTACTTTTGAGTTCCCTTTGAATTCGTTGTGAAGAATATGCTCGTGCCTCCTTTGCTTTTGTTGCACCAATAATTCTTGGAAAAATTGAGTTGGACACTCCTTTTTGAATTTTTCCAAGAGCACTGGCATCTCTTTGTTGCTTTTCTTTTAAAATTTTTTTCTGTGCCTGTGACAAATCTTCTATTGATTCGGGTTCTTCAAATCCTTTCTCTACTAGGTCCCATAAATCAATAGAGATGAAAAGAGTTCTCATCCTTACATACCAAAAATCATAGTTCTCACCCTCAAAGAGTGGCACATATGATTGTTGTTGAATTGCTGTACTTGGCGCACTCATATTTTGTTTTGCTGACTATTATTCCAGCAACAGATTTTCCTTTCAATTTTTATTTTTTTTGGTACAGTCCCTTTCATCTCAAGCTCTGATACCACTTTAAGTTGGTTATTTGCTTGAATAAGTTGTGTCAAGGAACAAACAAACCAGAAAAATAAAAGAGAACAAAGCACATATGACAGAGGAGAGGAGAAAAGTTTTCAATTTTTTTTTGGACTCTTAGTCTTACAATTGAGACATATATATACTAGTTTCAACCCTTTGACAATAAAGAATTAATCTAATCTGACTTAATATTAAACTAAGATTCCTAATATGTCTAAGATTAAGGAAACTTGAACATCACGTTAATTAACAAATAGAAACATTCAAATGGCATTTCAGCTTATGCATGGGACATGAAATGCTGCCTGTGGTAGTCGATGAATGTTTGTGGACTTGAAAAACACAGCAAATACAGGAATCTGGAGGCATTCTCATTGTTATTGAAGAACCCTCATTCTGATATATGATTCTCTCCGGAATTTTACTTTCAGGAAAGACTATCAAAGAATAGTCTTTGATTTGATCCCGACTCCAATCAAAAGAAAAAAATTCCATAACATTACATAATTTTTTAGACAGAAGGCATAGCACATATGAAAGAAACAGAGTGAGAAAGCTGACCTTAAGATACTCTTTTAAAACTGAAAATGCCAAATTATTGTAACCGAGCAATTTTAAACACCGTGGACAGCCAAAATAAGAGTTCTTTGACTTGCATAATTTATACACATTTGTTAATGCTCCCAACGAACCACAACCATTTACTGTCCATAGAATGGGTGGAAGTTCAGGCCGAGGTTGAAGCTTCTTGCGTTCCTGCAACTCGAACTTTCCCAGCTTAGAAACACAGTTATGCTTGGTAGCAGTGAAGTGCTGTAGAATCTATTATAAGAATAATAATAATGATAAATAATAATAATAATAATAATAATAATCTATCAACTTCAAGTGCTATGTATATGATGTAGAATAAGCTGGCTGAGTTAATTAAAAAAAATTCAATCAGATTGCAATAAGCTAGGCTAATTACTTTATTTTTCACTCCTGGCAATGCAATTCATCAACTATGACACCAGCCCCTTCAAGTATGCTGAAAAAAATCACCATAATTGACTCTGAATCTGGCGTCTTTTGCACGAAAAGGAGGGAATGGAATATCCTCACCTCATTTGAGTTCAAAGCCCCTCTGAGTCATAGTAAATCCCTGAATTGAAATAGAAATAAAATTGTTCTTGTAGTAAAATTGGTGACTTTCAGCAATATCTTAAATGTCTACCAAACTATATATGTGCAATAACGGTGAGGGCACAAAAATGAGAAAGCTGCGCGAAAAAATATATTAACAGTATAAAACAGCGGATTTGTTTCAATCCTTTAATATTACTCATGAGAAATCACAAAATTCAAGGCTTCAAATTTTATTTTGAGAGCCGCACTTTATTCCCAGCAACCAAAAAGGAAAATGATTTGACTAAACTTTCCAATCTTTCTCTTTTTACTCTAGTGCATTTATTTTTCCACATTTTCTCACCATCCATGCTCACTGGATTTTATTATCAAACCTCAACGAAATTCAAGGAGCTGATCTAATGCAATTCCGATCCATGGAAGGCACAATCTGCACAACTTTTTATGGTATTGTTTGCTTTTGATCCAAGCAGGGCATGTTCTGGTAATTTAGCATGAAAAATATGTTTGCATGAGTAGATATAATAAAAAATAAAAAGTGAGTAAAATAACTGGTTCAAAGAACATAAACTGAGATTGAGATGCACACTTACTGATAAACTCAAGAGAATTTAAGCTGGTTTTGTACTTTTATTCAAGTTCTCTTAATCTTTTAGATTGTGGTTCCTCCTCATCACGGCAGCCACTTTCACTTTTACTTTCACTGGCTTCTACTGTAACACCCCAAACCCAACACATGCGAAGCACGTGAGAAAGGAGGTTACCTACTAATCAAAATCCTTTCACCAAAAAAATCAAACTGAAAAACCTTAAATGCTTTAATCAATAAATCCACAAATTCATGTATCCAACTCTAAAAGATGTCTCTCTTAAAGGCATAGGTATAACAAAAGTCTCAAAACTTCTCATATACAAGTTCATAAACAAATAAATTAAAAAGAACAAAAGTCTATCTTCCTCTCCTAATTAAAAATATGAAACGAATCTCTAACTCCAATGATAGCACATCTCTTAACAAGATACTTAATCTGCAAAAAGTAATGACGAGGGGTGAGCCGTCAACTCGGTAAGTAAAACCATTCTTAACACACTAGGCCTATTATGTACCGAAAGTATTACAAGCCCCATTTTTTTATCAAAACATATATATTATAACAAAAAGACAGAACTTTGCTAAACAGTTTAGAATATCAAAAGCTCATAATTCATATAAGAAAACATATCATATAGTATATAGCACAGAGAAACCAAAGTTAGCTCATGTCACATAGTGTCACCTATAGTCCCGGTGACCCGGCCAGAAACAAAATCAGAATATCGTGTGCACACTCAGAACAGAAACCCAGTACTGGTCCAGAACAGATATGTATCGTATTATACGATCAGAATCAGAATCAGAATAACTACGGACAATGAGCCAAAACATTCAAATCAGTCTTTCATATATAATGACTTGTACGTGGCACTTTGCACTATATGTGGCACTTTGCGACGCTTTGGCCCTCAAGAGGTGGCCCCCGTACAATCATAAATCATTTAAATAGTATACAGACACAAAACATTCGTATCAAATTCATAAATGTCCATAATAATAATTTGGGCTTGCAAAATATTTTATAAACAAAATCATAAAACGTAATCATATAACAAAATAAATTATATATTTAAAAGCATTTGAAATATTTTATTGAAACCAATATAATAACATAATTTTCATATTTGAAAACATTTACACAAACTAATTTTGTTATGAAAAATAGTTGATTTTCAAAGAGCTATAAAAACCCATTTACTTATACTAGTATCAAAATAATCATACTTATCTACTACATTAGGAATAAAGTTACTTATAATAGTATCATAATAATCATACGTATCTAGTACATTAAGAATGAAATTACTTACCTCGACAAAAGCAATGATCTAAACTCTTCTAAGTCTCCAACAGCCTCAAACACCTTAACAAGTACAAGAAAATCCTATTAACAACTTATTCCAACCTCCTAATTTTCCTAATTCATACCCGTACAGGGCTATTACTCTGAATTTTAACTCTTAATCTAGAAATTAGAAAGACACAATATTTTTCAGAACCAGTCTGGACATCCATGGGTATCTCAAATAAAATTTTCAAGAAGATCCGATTTCAAAAACATCTTTAAAACTAATTATTTCTTAATAAATTCAAAACTGCCTTGCAGAGCCTTAACTGAACAGTATGGATTCCGAGATTTTTATAAAATCATACATTAATCGGAAAATTTCGAAATTAAAACTGGAAATACTAGACACACATAAAAATCTTTTTTAAAATTCCCAAATTTTCCGAATTCATTTGATACCCCAAATAATTTTATGAAGACAGTCATTCTGTTAAAATCGCACTTTTCCAGTGCAGCAGTGTCTGTTTCGAAAATCCATGTAAAATCAAAAACGAACTCAAACTTTACGAATCAAAATTTATTCCATAAGCCCTACGTGTCTAGTTTTCAGGAAGATGAGGTTCGTGCCAAGAATCATTCGTAAGATATATGTTTAATTATGAGATATTCATGCTGTCCAGAATTATCTAGTAAGTTTATTGTGTCTAGGATTAAGAAACAAAACTCAATAATAAATCAAAACCCTAAACACAATTTAAACTCATCCTAAATCATGCATATCAGTCTGTAACAATCTCAAATTAAGCAAAATAAAAGCCCTAATAGAAAGATAGAAAACATGTGGAGAATAGAGAGGGTAGAACTTACCAATCCTTAAGGTTCTCCTCTAATCAAAGGAATGAGAGAGTAAAGCAGAGAATAGAAGAAAACGTTGTGAACATGTGGAGAATAGAGAGGGTAGAACTTACCAATCCTTAAGGTTCTCCTCTAATCAAAGGAATGAGAGAGTAAAGCAGAGAATAGAAGAAAACGTTGTGAACTTAGGGTTACAGAAGAGGGAAAAGTATGAATTTATATGGAGTCCTAAGAAATCCTAGTAGGTTTTGGAAAAATATAAGTATTTTACAAAATTACCCTATGAGTAATCCTTATTAGTGAGGGTAATAGTGCCACTTATATATTCTAATAAAAATAAAATTCTACAATCTAAAATTCATAAAAAAAATGGCGTTACATCTACCCTAGCAAATTCAGTAAGGCTTCGCTTTGACGTTGTGGCTACAACCATCTCTGGTGCAACAGAATTCAGATGGAATTCATTAAGATTATAAACAGTGAATCGAGTCCATTGGTTTGTTGTTTGGTCAAACTCCTCCACTTGGTGCATATAAACAGGATGGAAGCCGCACCTCTAAACTTTCAATCCAGGGCCCGACTCGGATCGAAACGACAACTCAACATAATTAGAATAAAAAAGCCAATTAATATCAGAGCAGTGCTGACGAGACAAATAGAGTGGCCAAAGATGGTCTGACACGGCTTGACCAAATTTCTCTCCAAAATGAGTAAAATAGCCCGTGGAAGAACCTTGCACATGGCAGTGCAACTCATGTGTGGTATGGTCGTTTAAGGATTTGGAAAACACAGCAAAAAACGTATCCCACCACCTTATTCTTTTTATAAGAATCTGAAGGCCTTATGAGAGTTATTGAACATCCATCATTCTGATACATGAACCACTCTGGAATTTTACTTCCTGGAACAACAATGCTAAATCTTGATTTTGACACTGCCTGAAATAACCCAAAATAAAAAGAGAGAAAAAAGATTCAATTGCATGATTTTAGGCATGATGTTTGGCACAGCTGAGAGACTGTGAGACTGACCTCAAGGTATTCTTTCAGCATTGAACGCGCTAAATCGTTGTTGCGAAGCAATTTCAAGCAGTCGAGACAATCAATGATTATGTACTCCCACTTGCATAATTTTAATGTATCTGACAATTTTCCCAACGATGCACAACCATTTACACTGACACTCACTATGTTGGGTGGAAGTTGCGGTAGAGACTGAAGCCTTTTGCAATCTTCTAACCCTAGCTCTTTCAGCTTAAAAAGACGGCTAATGCTTGCCGGCAGAGAAACAAAACTGTTTTTACTCAAATATAACTCCTCTAACAAAGATAAGTGGCCAATATCACTTGGGATTGCTCCTTCCTGTATATTACAGTCACTGAGATCCAATTTTGTTAAAGAACACAACCACACAGAGAAGGCAACATCAAATTGAAAGGGAAGCGCCAAGACCATGATGTAGAGGATGGGGGTCCTTTGCACCCACGAAACGAAAGTTCTTTAAGATTCTTCAGGAGGAAAATAGATAATGGAGGTTGCCTTATAGCTGTTCCACTTATATCAAGCTCTTCCAAGCTTTCTATTTTTTCCATATTCTCTGGCACATTTTCAAGATCAGAGCAGCCAGAGAGACATAGAGTTTTGAGAGATTTCAAACCATTTATACTGCTGGGAAGTCTCGCTAGATCTTTGCAGTCACTCAAATTCAACAATTGAAGTCCAGTCAGAAGTTCTATCGAGGATGGAACTTCTGTAATAGAAGTTCCATCTAGAAAGAGCTCTGACAAAACTTCCATACTTCTCAAAATCTCTGGAAACTTCATCAATTTTGAGCAACCAGAAAGAACAAGTGTCTTAAGAGATTTCATAAAAACATTGCCTGGAAGGGTGGTGAGACTTGTACAATCTTTCAGGTTCAATGTAATAACCTTCTTGTGAAGCACCAAAGATGGGTGAATTTCATGCAACCTTGTACATCCTTCCAAAATCAACTCCTCCAAGTTTGGGGCCCCTGTGAAGTCTGGTGTCTTAATCAGATGCTGTGAATGACTGAGTTTCATGACTTTTAACTTGTTTAGAGGCTGTTGAAAACAAAAAGGATATTTCTTAATTCATTTTAAAGGAATGGCAGTATTAAAAAAATTATCAACAATTGTTCTCTGAAACAACAAAAATTAGTGATAAAATGATCTTACTTTGATTCGCTTCCATAATTCTTCAATGAGGCTGCAACACATGTTAAGCTCAAATGTTCTATCCAATTGCAAATTTGATGGCAAAGATTCTAAAGGATATCCATGCCATTCAAGTAATCGCAACTTGTTAGAGAGATATTCAAGACCTTCAGGAAGTTGCACATTACGGATTTTGAGCAATCTCAGGTTGATCATCTTCGAAAATGCTTTACTAGGAGCACTTAAATGCACCTCCTTATTGGGAGAGTAGTGATCAATTACAATTCCTTCAACTATTTCACTTCCCTGAAAAGTATAAGTGAATAAAACAATAATGTAAAGATGTTGAAAGGCCTTTAGAGACTTAGGCTTTGTTTAGTATTGAAGTACTACAAAAAATATGTCTTTTAAATAATAATTTTTATATAAATAATAAAAATATTATAAATTTTTCATCATATAAATATAAGATCAAATTAACTTAGATTTTAAGATACAGTAGCTAACCTCAATACTAAACGGGGCCTTAATTAGTCACTTACTGTGTTTTCTATCAAGACATGGCAGACTTCTTCTTCCTTCCATAATCTGCTGCGTTTCCCAGGTTCTTCAGGGGATTGTCTCCGAACAATTTGTTGGCCCAATTCTTGTAGCAAATCATGCAACCACAGTGTGTTGTCGCTTAAAATAGTTATTAGAGATTTGTTAATAAGAACTTCTATCCCAATGATTGGGGAAAAATCACATCCATCTAGAATTTTTGTTACATAATCTCTATCCTCCAAATTAAAGAAACATGCAACATCAAGAAATATTTTCTTCTCTGAATGCTGCAGTCCGTTAAAACTTATTTCAAGTACACTCATAATCTGATTTGGAGGATCTATTTGTAGTCTTTCCAGGGTACTTTTCCATTGATCCAAAGATCTACCATTCAAAAAGGAACCCAAAACTTCGAGAGCTAATGGAAGACCACCAGCATACTGTAGAACACATTCAGATAGCCGCACATATTCTTTTGAAGGTTGATGGGATTTAAAAGCTTTCATGTTGAAGAGCTGAAAAGCTTCATCGTAATTTAAACTATTAGGCTTATACACTTCATCCATTCCATGTGTCATTCATCTTGCGATGTTATGATGATCCTGCTACCTGAACCAAACCACTCACGCTTTCCAGCTAAATACTCTAATTGCTTTATGTCAACCACATCATCGATTACGAGAAGAACCTTTTTGTGTTGTAGCCTACTTGCTAAAATGTTGATGCCATCATCGACATTCCATATGCTATTATCTGCAAGCTTTAATAATTGGGAAAGGATTTGCCTGTGGAAAGAGATTACACTACCTTCTTTTTCAGATTTTTCTCTGATATTGGCAAGAAAACTACTCCCTTCAAATTCATGAGAGATTGTGTCATAAACAACTCTTGCAAGAGTCGTCTTACCTAAACCTCCCATTCCGCATATCCCTATCATACGAACATCATCATTAGGCCCTTCATCCATAAGAGACCTCAGTTCTTTCAAGCGTGAATCTATTCCTACTAGCTTCTTAAGAGTCTCTGATTTTATAGGAATTTTACTTGATATCACCTCGACAATATCCCGAATAAATTCTGACTCATTCCTACAGTTAAAGAACAAAGAAAGATCAAGTGTGGTTAAATTACAGTGAGTGTGAATGTGGCATTAAATAAATTCAGATATAGATAAAACCCAAAATATGCAATATTTATTGGATTAAATTGAAGTAATTAATGTAACATGTTGTTGCATATGGCTAATCTTTAGGTGCGTTCATGTAAATACCATCCATCTATACCACTTTCTTTGCAAAATATACAGATATGAAGCTATTATTTCAATTAGTACACATCATCTCATAGACATATTGAATAGATGCTATTTAATTGAAAACAATATGTTGATTAAAGCTGTTTAAAATGATACACATAGTAGTAAGAATGGCTACCTGTACTTCTTCAATTCCCAGCCAGAGATATTAGCCACCTCTTCCAAAGCTTCTCTCCACTTTTTCACCTTTTCTATATTCTCCCTAAAAGCTTCTTCGTGTTTAGAAAAAGCTTCTCGAAAACTTCTTGTCTGTTTCCTTACCACAGTGGGTTCAACATCATAGAAAATTGGAAAAACCATTTGTCGATGATCATTTTTGTTCTTGCATTGAACAATCTTGACAAGTTCATCCAAGCACCAAGTGGAGGAAGCATAGTTTTGTGAGAAAACAATAATTGAAATTCTTGAATCTTCAATTGCCTTAAGGAGTCTTGGTGAAATGGATTCTCCTCTCTCAAGTTCTTTGTCATCCTTGAATACATAAATTCCTTTTCTATTCAAAGCAGCATAGAGATGACTCGTGACGCTTTTACGAGTGTCTGCTCCTCTAAAGCTTAAGAAGGCATCATATGTCCAATAAGATACATTTTGGATGCTCGAGGAAGCCATTATAATATTATTTTTTTCCTGACAATTTAGGGGAAAGAAAAAAAAAGGTAACTCCATGGAACGATATTATGCAAACATCAAGATTCATCCAGAATTATGGATTATCTCGAAAGTGTCGGAGTTGTATAAACTAACATAGGGAGTTTTTGGTGAGCTACATTATATTAAATTCATATTATTAATATTTAATTTTATTATTTGATTTAAATATTCTATTTAAATTTATAACTAAAATTATAACTTATTATTTCAATAAATAATTAAATGATAAATTACAAATATTAAAGTAATTTTTAGTAATAACAGTCAAGATTTAATTGGATTAGTTAGAATTCTTTCATGATTTGATCTCCTCCTTATTTGATTTTAATATTTTATTTAAATTTGTAACTAAAATTATAACTTATTTGTTTAATAAATAATTAAAGATAAAATACAAACATTAAAATAATTTTTATTAATAACAATCAACATTTGATTGGGTTAGTTAGGATTCTTTCATGATTTGATCTCCTCCTGAACAAAAATATATGTGGGATGATTGGTGGTTAATAAATAAAGAAAATAAAGAAGTTAAATCTTACCTATACACAACCAGCAAAAGACTTGTATATTATTAGGAGAGGATCTTAATCTCATTTGATTACAAAATATTGCTTAATTCATGCATGAGGAATTTCAAATTTCATGATGTCCTGAGGCTCTTGGACGTTGTTTTATAAATAGTTTACAATAACTTCATTTTTAAAAGAAATTATTAGAGTTACATATATATCACTATGAAGAATTAAAAAAATATTAAAGCTATAACTAAACATCGAAATTATATACAAGCAAAGAAATTTTGAGAGAGAAACTGAAAATTTTCCATTTCAACCACCTAGTAAAAAAGGACAAACATATAATAATCGTATTCTTTTTTTCGGACCTTCATGGTGTGAGTGAATTTGATAAAAAATAATTAACAGTAAATTGGCCTAAATATTTTTTAAAGTAAAAAATTTACTAAAATAAAAAGTTATTAAACTTGACAATGGTTCTGAATTCAAATTTATGATCTTATTCTTAAACAAACCAAACTGATAATCTATCAGCATCTCAATCACTCTCTTTACCAAAAAAAAAAAAACAAATCGTACATAATATATCCCAAAATGTAATAGCAATTTTTCCATATGCTAATTGGAGAGTGCACTTCCGTCTCCACTTAAGCAAATCTTGACTAGAACATCTAGGAGAAGGCAAAGAGTTTTTACAAAATTAACATTCAAAGATTTCTTTCAATTTTATTTTATTTTTTTAATCTTTTTAAACGTCAAGATATGCGAATTAATTCTGAAAATAAAAGAGAAATACGTATAAGACAAAACTTACAGCTTTTGAGTGTACTGCAGGAAGCCACTTAATTGAACTTACAGGAAGCACTAAGAGATGAAACTGGAATCTCCAATTAAGTTTGTTTCAAAGAGATCAGTGCAGGGATTTTTTTGTGTTCTAATTAATTTCTCAAACAAAAAGTTCAATCTAAAGTGTGTGCCGAAAGTGATAATGAAGAATGATTGCGGTCTTTAGTGTAGAAAAAAGGAAAAACATATATAAATTGTACCTCTTGCCCCCGCCCCCCCCCCCCCCAAAAAAAAAAACCTTGATGGTGTGAGCGAATTTGATTAAAATATAAATTGACAATAAATTGTACCTAAATATCTCTTAAAGTCAAAATTTACTAATGTGAAAAGTTATTAAACTTGAGAATGGTCTGGTCTCGAAATTTATGATCTTATTCTATCAAACAAACTATAACGGATAATCCATCGGCCTCTCATTTGCTTTCTTTACCAAAAAGAAAAAATGATACATGATAAATTCCAAAATGTAATAGAAATTTTTTTTATTAGAGCCTCTAACTAGGAAAAGGAAGGGAGTTTGTACAAAATTAACTTTCAAAGATTTCTTTCAATTTAATTTTTTTTCATTTTTTAAACATCAAGATGCAAATTAATTTTAAAAATAAAAGAGAAATATGCATAAGATAGAACTTACAGCTTTTGGGTGTATTGCAGGAAGCCACCTAAATGAACTCCAATGCAGTATTTGATTCGAAGAGTTTAATGATGCAAATATATTTCTTTTGGAAGAAAATTAAGCAATCAGGCAATTTCTGGCTGCTCACTCAGTTCTGTTGTTGTACTAATGTATGTTTTTCCAAAAGCAAGTCTTGGTCAAAAAGTGATTTTCTCAATAATTGTCATTGTTTACTCACATGATGAAGTTAGCATCAAACTTCCTGGAAGCTTCAAAGAATCCAAACGAAAATTACCTGAGTTTTCAATTGATTACGTGTGTCGCCACTCTGCCCGCTAGCCATGTTGAAACCATTGGATTTCATTAAAATGGAATGGAATCCAACGGTTGATATTAATAATTAAGTAAACATCAAGATATAATTGTGAAAATAAAAGAGAAATATGCATAAGATAAAACAACAAGTTTAGCCTAAAGTGTGTGCCGGATGTAATATTGAAGAATGATTGTGGTCTTTAGTGGAGAAAAGACGTGGTCTACTTGATGTTGACAAAAGCTAGCTTCAATAATCTACACACCAAGCCAAGGATTTCTTTATGTACTTTATTAAGGGCATCTTCAGTGTAATTGCATTTTTTAAGGAAAATGAATAAACTATTCTTTTAGAATAATTCCACTACAATCTTTCATTCCTTTTTTTTTTTAAGATTTTAGAATTTTCTCATTAAAACAAGTAAAGATTGGAAAACAAAGGCTAAAGGCTTGACATTTTTCTTTGAAGCTGCTTAAAGCTTGGAAAAAATGGTTTAAGGCTGTCCATGTCTGTTAGAAATAATCGGTTTTATGCATCTTTTGGTTGCAAGCCTCACAGGTTGTAAGTTATTATCCAGATTTTTTATACAAGCATTGGTCAAGGACGGTCAACTCAGATAAAACTTAAATTTCCTGCCCAAACAGAAACTAACAAACATAACGAACTTGAATCATCCTTCAACAATAACTCAGCAACTTGTGAGGCTTGTAATTTGATCATTTCAGTATTTGTCAATGCATTATTGATTCTATGGCATGGCTCTTGAGCTTTGAATCAGCCTATGGCAGGCAAGTGAGCAAGCTGATGTTGCTGTGACAGATAGCTTCATGCCCTTATCAACATTCTTCTTCCGGGAATCTGAATCTTTCTGTCGAACAACATTGATAGGAATGCGCATAGAAGTGATAAAGTATACCTTGCTATAAAAGGAAATTATTAATATTGTAAAGTACTTTAGCGACTGTGGTTTTGCCAACTTTGTTACTGTCTTAACTGCACTCTGTTCCGCACAGTCGAAATCATTCTGCTTTTCGGCCCGACTCTAACAAGAAAATCTAACTTCCAAGTTTTTTACTTTCCCCAAGTTCTCTGGCACATTTTTAAGTTTGGAGCAGCCAGAGAGATACAGCATTCTAAGAGATCTCAAAACATTTATAGTATTTGGAACATTCTTATATATTGTTTTTTCCATTTTTGTCTTCTTTTTAGACGATACTCTCAGCAAAATTTCAAGATCTGTTTTTCCCACCTTATGTTTGCTTCATTATCTGATTTATATAATAGGTAGGAGTCTAGCCCCCACCTTCTTGGTAGTTTAGGGAAAATACATACATACATACATACACCCAATTAGTTATTTGTTTCACCAAATAAACTCCGTCCCTTCCATTTTCAGTTGACATTGTAAATTCAATGATCAAATAGTTGATTTTCTTTTAATTTCCTGCACATTTGAATCTCTCTAATTGCTGCATTATTTTTTCCTGTTTGTTTCAATGACAGTTCCCCCTCCCCCCACCCCACCCCCCTCCGGCCCCCGTGAGATTTCTTATATCCATTCAACATTTATAGCCGCCGTTGCTCTTGCAATGTTCTAAGTTAATTTAGCATAGCTTATGCCATCAAACTTAACTGGTTGCAGAGTTGCATTTTCCTGATGTTACATTGGGCCAGAGGATTGACCTGTTTTGTGGTCCAAAATTTATGTGGAACATTGGTATTCCTTAGTAAGTTCAGTTGTATTAATGATTCTATAGCTAAAGTTCTGTTGAACTTTGAATCTTGTAGAATATTTTGAGCTACAGCAATTGCAAAATGGAAGTAGAATTAGTGCTACGCTGCAAACCAATTTATCAGGCATGGGTTTACAAACGGACTGCATAATGATGCCGTTTAACTAGTTATTTTCCCTAAAGCCCGAGCAACTGAAATTGCTTCATCTCAAGCTACTAGAGTTGCCAAGGGGTATATGTGTGTTGTGCATGTAATGCAGAATCAAGCGCACCAAATAATCATAGAAAAATAGAGAATATAAGAATTTAACGCGGTTCGGTAATTATGTCTACATTCACAGGAGCAAAAAAATAAATATTTTATTAACAATTATTAGAGTACTCTATCTGAGTAAAGAAACTTCACTTTCCAAAATCCAAAGACATCCAATACTTTCACACACATTTAAACAAAAATCCTCTTAATTACACACGCACCCCAATTGTTCACTCTCAATAATTTTTCACTTGAATTGATTCTCCCAAATTTGGGATGCAATGAAATGAAAAAATGCTCTCTATTTATAAGTTCAACAGACCTCTTATAGCAGTTCCTTCCTAATGAAGCTCCAAAAGCTGCTCCCTGCTTGAAGTTATCTCCGGGAACTCTCCGAATTTCAAGAGGCCAGAAACATTCAAAGTTGATAAGTCAACTGAACAAGTCCAAATAGAAGTTCAATTGATAATAGCAGTTCTTTAATATCAGTTCCATCCAAAAGAACTTTCCAAAATCTCTCGAAATTTCAATTTCAAGCAACCAGAAAGAACAAGTGTCTTAAGAGATTTCATAAAATCATCTAGAAGAGCTGTAAGACTTGTACAAAAAATTATGAAACTGGATAATGGCTCTGTTTTGGAAATTAATGATCTTCTTCTTCATATTAATTCAGAAAATTCAAAAAAAATAAAAATAAAGAGAATGGCATAGTGTAAAACTTACAGCTGCGATTATGTTGCAGGCAGCAGAGGGATTTTCTTAGTAAGAATTCCAACAGCAAACATTCGAAGTTCTAACATCAAATATGTTTTAAATATCAACTACATGTCAGTGATGTGGAATTCCAAGGTATCCTCTATTTAACAAAAAAGAAATAATAAGAATCAACCGTTGTCAATTCTTATCAACAAAGTCATACAAATTGACATTGCGGTCTCTGTTGTTTAACGAAAAAAAAAAAATCAATAGTTGTCAATTCCTATCAACTAAGTCCTCCAACCAAAATCAAATATGGGGGTTGAGAAAAGAGAAATGAAAATCAAATGTTGAATCCTCTTGATTGTATCATGGCTAAATCTGATATAGGTCTGAGTCCATATTCTAACATATTCATCAACCCATTTTCAGACATGCCATGAAATTGTAAACTAAGTCAAAGATTCACAAAAAACAACAAAGAAACAAAAAACAGCTTATGTGTTAAGCCACAAATGGGCTATTTCACAGCCAAGCAGAATGGCTATGTAAGATAGTGTTGTGCAAATTTTATTGAACTCGCAAGTGCACGAATCTATTGTAGAATAGATTAATGGTGACGAGTGTCGATCCCACGAGGAGGTGGATTTTAATTGCTTGTAGAATTAATTTTATAAGTGGATGATTGGATTTATAATGACAATGAAGTAGGCAATATATTAATTTAAATTAAAGCTGTAGGAATAAACTATTTGGATGAAATGCTTGGATCTCCAGATCTGTCTCAACATGCACTATCGGCTTAACATTCATTATTAATACCAATTAAATCATGAAGGGGGAACTTCCACTCATCATGAACCACACTCTAATATATATGGTGCTAAGGGCTTCCCGTGCCAAATAGTAATAACCTTGCCTAGGGAGGCGGTTATTCCAGCCGATATCCAGACAAGATTATTACTATCTGTCTCTTAAAAAGCAAAACAACCACATAAATTAAAGGGGAAGAAAAAGTAAATTTACCAAATTAAGCCCATGGAGCATGTTGAGACTTCACCTTCAACCCAAGCTTGAAAGGAAATTAGCCACTCATATTTGAACTAGGGGTAAAATGGGAATTTTATTAAAATACGTAGAAAATATAAGATGGAGATGGAATTACAGAAAATGGAGTCCAAAAATGGATTCAGGGGTGTCAAATTAGGGGGGGGGGAGCCCCCTTTTTATAGATACACTGAGTAAATCATGGCCATCGGATCAAAACAATTTAGACGCTTAGGATTGCGCCACGTGGCAAGCTCCTATTGGATGGAACACATCATCAGGGCTATTATTCTGTGTATATGCATGTACCGTACACACATTTTTTCGATCCACTAACATTCTACCACGTCACCGGTCAACATTTTTGGTCCAATAGTATCGTGACACGTCATCAGTCAACGCCACATCATCAGTCAATGCCACATAAGCGATCAATGCCACATCATTCGTCCAATCAAATGCTGCCACGTCATCATATAGTGCGACGTCATCGCACATGCGTCGCCACGTCAGACAGTACATGTGAATAACATGTGAATGAATGAATAAAGCCGCAGTAAAAATATATATCAACCGTACCGTTTGTGTGAACAGTACCGTATATGTGAACAGTATCGTTTTTCTTTTTTTGCTCCTCCTAAGGTTTCCGACTGTCCTGAGTTCAAAAGTACTGTCCGTTTTTTCATCTGATATCTCGTTTATTGTGAAATGACCATGATATCCCCTAAAATACATAAAATACTTAATTAAAATAAAGCATACATAATTAAATTACAAGGGACTTAAAGACATAAAAATAGGGATGTTAGTGAGACTTGGAGTGTAAAATGATGATTTTCTCCACTATAAATACACACTTTCTAGTACTCAACACACCCCCCAACCATCTTGTTGCTAGTCCCTAGCAAATTAAGCGAAAACAAAAGTCAAATTTTTTTTTTTTAACTGTGGTATTTATTCAATCAGACTAATGTTAACAATCAAATAAAAGTATAAGTATTATCTACAGTCTAAAGAAATATCATTCCCACATCAACTCTCCACATGAATCAGTTTAGAAAACTTTGTCACAACTTCAGTAATCTAGTTACTTTTAAGAATGACATGCAAACCCCAAAATCTCACCGGTAGTAGTGATACTCTCACAAAGAAATTAAACCCAAAAATGATCACTCCAGTGAATGGTAAATTGAGTGAAAATAATAAAGAAGAAATATCACACACTCTCACCAAGGTGACAAAAATATGCGCTCAGCTTAGAAATAGTACGATTTTAATTTTAAAATGCTAATCAAACCTTCTTTTTTTTTAGTATGCATTACCACATCTTTTCAACCCATATAACTAGTTTCTATTTCAGACTATAGTTCCCTAAAATCAAGAAGGACTTTTATTAGGACGTAACGTAGGCTAGGGACGTGGCTAACAAAGAAAGGATAATAGGAAAAACAAAATATATGTTTGAAAAGTAGAGAACTTTGGAGATTGTAAGGTGCTTTTCACTTGATTTTTTTTTATATTTTTTTTTATTTTTGTAAGCACATTTTTTTTTCTTTTGTTTCTTTTTCTCTTTTTTTTTTAGCACCTTTTTTTTTTTTGGTGAATGCAAAATTATCTCTATTTTCAAACATAAATGGGTGGTGAGAAATACAAAATATAAGGTGATACTCCACATTGGAGTGGGACAAGATAATAGGTTGCCAAAGAAAAAATCTTTATTTTTTAAGGCTCAAAGGGGTTAACTATGGATACATATTAATAAGGTTGGCTAGAAAGGCTCAAACGGACCAAAGATGGCCTTTCTATCATCTTTTAGGGTTCTAAATAATCTTCCATATCTACTAGTTAGATGGACCTTCAGATGTGGCAACACACACTTCTTTTTTTTTTTTTATACAGAAATTTAGAGATAATGTATAAAGCAATAAACTGCTAAGCTGAATGAAGAATGGGCAAAAAGGGGTTACTCTCCAAGAAAAATAACAGGCTCAAAAACTCACTTAGAAATTATTATGACATGTGCATTCTTTCAAGAAATGCGATGAAGCCATCATAAAAGTTATTGACATTTAACAAACCGATAGGTTTCTAATGAATGTTCAGATGGGCCCAAGATGCTAATGTGATTAGTGCCTCTAGAGTTGCAAGATCTCCTGGTAGGAAAATAAAAGCATCAGCGTGATTCAACATTTCAGTTATTCTTTCTTGCATACCTGAGACGACTAACTCTTCTCCAGTTGGTGAGTCAGACATACAGCCCAACGGTTTGAGGCTTCTTGGGATTATGCCTAACACTTGGCTCCCTCTGAGATAAACAGCTTCTGAGACTAGTTTGGATAACCCTCGGTCACCTCCTCCATAAACTAGATGCAAATTTCTTTCTGCTATTCGTTGACCAAGATCGATAGCTGCCTCAACGAACTCTTTATGTTTGCCATAGTTAAATCCAGAGAGCACACAAATGTTCTTGAATTATTTATTGGGAGTAGCTGCCATTGGGATTCTTCTCAAAAACAATTTATGAGTCTAAAAAGAAAAGATCATATATCAAGGATCTTGGTGACAATTGTTTACAGCTGTATAGGAGGTAGCATGTCTATGTCAATTAACGCGTAAAGCACATGGCTCGAGAGTCAAAAAGGAAATAGTAAAAGAAAAAACACTCAATTATTAAAGACAATAATGCAATTGATAAAACAACAGTGAAATAAAACAACAGTAAAATAAAACAACAGTAAAAGGATATTTACAAGTAATTGTGATTGTGGCTCACATCTTCCTCTGGTTTTACGTCCAGAAACGACTTGAACGCCCTCTATGGGTCGAGGATAGGCTTCCCATCCAGTTTTCTTATAAACTGGCAAACATGGTCGTTTATAGTTAGATTCCTAAGACTATATCGTGCATGCTCTTTTTGAAATAATGGCCATAACTGGAGAATTGCTCTTTGTACGTATCCACTGGGATGCGTTTCAAGAGACAAAAGGATATCATCCAATGACTCTTTATTCAAGCCATCCCTAATAAATTGAATCTTATCTTCCCTGTTATCAGACATCATTCCGAAAGAACAAGGATTTTTATCGCATTTCATCCTGGCACACTTATGACAATCAACATGAAGTTTTTCAGCTCTTCGTTTTCTCGAGTAATTTCCTTTACCACAACCAGGCATGTATGCAATAAATTTAGGAGGTAACTCACCTGCCAAACGTACCTTGGCCTCGATTAACCAACGGATGTCAGCAGGGACGTTATTTCTCATAAGCAATCGCATGCATTCGGACCGAGCTTTATAGATCGTAAGGAGGGCATTCTGAGGAAGTGAAGGAAATCGCTTGTGAAGCTTTGCTAGAATCGCGTTTCTGTCCATACCTTCTTCTCAGAATATTAGTTATTATGGGAAACTAAAGTAACCGACTTTGATTGTGACAGAGTACCGTTATCCGCCACTTAACCGGGGTAACAAACTAGAGAACACATAAAAAAGAAAAGAAAAGAAAAGAAAAGAAAAGAAAAATAATAATCTCACAATTGTCCTCTTATTGAGTTTTCCTCAAGTTCGATTTGGGTTTCGTTGATACCTCCCTCAATTTCTTTGAGTTGTCTTTCTAGATCTTCAACGTGGGATACCAACTCTTGAGGTTGTAGCTTCCAAATACGATGCGTTTTACAAAATCGTATCTGGCTTCTCAGATGAGATTGTACACGTTGAAGTTGTCTGAGAATGTTCAAGAGGAACTGTCTAGTTGAGGAACACATAATTAGAAGTGATAAAAGAAAACTGAATGATTAAATAAACACACTTTTACAAAAATTTAAATCACCGAAAAGAAGAAATAAATAAGAAAAATTCTTAATTTAAATTTGGTAGGTCAATCAAATCTATTTCGGTGCTTTTTTTCACGTGGTTGGTACTCTAGATATGGCTTCAATCTTTGACCATTAACTTTAAAAATTACACCGTTCTTTGGATCCTTAATTTTAACTGCTCCATATGAGAAATCAAACATGGACTATAAAGGGACCACCCATCGATAACGAACTTACCTGGGAATAAGCGCAAGCGAGAATTGAATAAAAGTACTTTCTGACCTGGTGTGAAAGATTTTCTCATAATTTGCTTGTCATGAAAGACTTTCATTCGCTGTTTGTAAATCTTGGCATTTTTGTATACATCATTACGACTTTCTTCAAGTTCTACGCCATTGTGATTTTCTTTCTAAGTTAGCTTGCTGCATATCAAAGTTGAATTTCTTCACGGCCCGCAAAGATACACAATGCTCAAGTTTTGGTGGTGATTCGATGATGGACTCGCTTTCTTCTCGATGGTGCTAGTTGTTCCACTATTGACTTCCATTTGTTAATGTCCATGGATGGTCTTGAATCAAGTAAGGCGTTAACCTCATCTATTGATCTCAATATCAAAATTCAAACCAAAGTGAGTTAAACATGTTTGTAAAGGTCATCACACTAAGATTTGAAAGAAAAGTATTATCAACTAATTCTTCGATTAAATCCACATCAACAATTTCATCATCTCGATTGGGAGGTTGTTTGGCAATGTTGAAGATATTTAGCTCCATCGTCATATTGCCAAAGGACAACTGCGTATTTCCATCTGCGCATTGAATGTGAGCATCGGCAGTTGCCAAGAAAGGTCGTCCTAAGATAATGGGGATCTACTTCCTTGAATCCTGGACTGGTTGAGTGTCAATTACAATGAAATCAACAGGAAAATAAAACTTATCTACCTATCTAAGCACGTCTTCCACAATACCACGAGGTTTTTTCATGGACCGATCCGTCAAGTCAGTAACACCACCTGAGTTGGGTGTAATTCTCCCACCCAAGTTTCACAAATCTTGAGTAAGGTAATGATTTACACTAGCTCCTAAGTCCAACAAAGCATTCTCAATTGTGTGGTTCCCTATACTACATGAGATAGTGGGGGAGCCTGGGTCCTTGTATTTTAGAGGAAGTTTGTGTTGGAGTATAGAACTCACATTTTCTGTTAAAAAGGCCTTCTTTTGAACATGAATGTTTCTCTTTTTAGTACAAAGGTCTTTAAGAAACTTGGCATAAGATGGCACTTGTTTTATAGCATCAAGCAAAAGGATGCTAACACTTACCTGTTTAAAGATTTCAAAAATCTCACTTGTAGATTTTCCCTTCTTTGCTTTAGCTAACCTTTAGGGAAATAGAGCTTTTGGAACGTATTCTTGTGGGTTGGTTTCTTCTTTCTCCTCTGAGGATGAGTCTTCTGCATTCACCGGTACAATTTGAGTTATTTTTGGTACCGGCATCTCCACTTTGTTGTCGACTTCTTTTCCTTTTCGCAAGGTCATGACGGCTTTGACCTCTCCATGCTGCTGAGGTGAACTGGTACTGGCTTCATACACTCCTTTAAGATTAGGCACTAGTTGACTGGGGAATTTACCTTTCTCAACAGTCATTGCCAAAGTCTGAACTGATGAAGCAAGTTGTCCCACCATTTTTTCAAGGTTTGAAATTGATTGGGTTTGTGAGTTGAAACCCGCTCTCATCTCATTTCGTAGTTCATCAATGGTGCGGTTTTGTTGCTTGATTTTGGAGTGAATAAGATTCTTGAAATTCTGAAATGCATCCTCCCATGGTCTATGCTGAGAATGGTTTGGGTTCTGATTATATGGTCTAAATGGTGGTTGAGAGGCTTAAGGATTTTGAGGAATTGGTTGCATTGGTGGAGCTGGAGCTGCTGGTCCATTCTGTTGGAATCCTTGAGACCATGAAAAATTGGGGTGGTCTCTCCATTCGGGATTGTATGTGTTGGAGTAAGGGTTGTAGTTTGATGGCTTTCTCATTATATCTATGGCATTGGCTTGATCTGAGTATGAGTCCTGGTCATGTGGCTCCGTCAATTTAGCAGCTGTTAACGATACTATTTGTCGGGAAAGACCTTCAACTATGTCTTTGACTTCTTTAATTTCTGAACTTGACTCGCCAATGTGAACCTCATTCACTCCCTTAACTCTTCTAGTACTCCTGAGTGAACGACTCCGTTGTTGGGAATTATCTGCTTGTCGCTGGAAGAAATCCCAAATCTCTGATGCACTTTTTGGCATTAGCTCTCCTCCACTTGTTGCCATTAGCCATTCTTGCACATTCGGCAATAATCCCTTCAAAAAGTATTGGCATTGGTGCCATTTTTCGTATCCATGATGTGGACACTTTAGGAGTAGCCCATTGAATCGCTCCCATGCTTCGAAAAATTGCTTGTCTTCTCCTTGGGTAAACTCTGAAATTTCCCTGCGAATAGCATTGGTTTTATGTACTGGGAAATATTTATTCAAAAATTTTGTTACCATTTGTTCCCATGATGTAATCTTTATTAGCGGCAAATGCATTGAACCATGAACGAGCTCTATCCTTTAAAGAAAATGGGAATAATCTAAGCTTAACATCATCATCTGAAAAATTCTCATATTTAAAAGTTTGACAAATAGCATGGAAATCATTCAGATGATTATATGGATCTTCATTTTCTAGGCCATAGAATGTTGGGAGACAATTTAGCACACTAGGTTTTAATTCAAAACTCCTAGCAGCTATATTTGGGTATCTTATGCATGATGTGCTCAAGTTAGCTAAGGGACTAAAGTAGTCCTTAAATGGCCTCTCTTGTGATGTGGTTGTAAATCCATTTCAAATTTATTTTTAATTGTAACGTGCTTGTGTGTGCGAAGTGTTTTTTCTAATTCAAAGTCTATAGGCTCAAGATTTGGTAATTGTGACCTACGACCATGCATGCAAAGAAAACAAAATGGTAACAAAATTAATAAAAATAAAGAAGAAGGGGAAATTATGATACTAACCTTATCACGTTGTTACAATTTATTATGAAAACAACTCAAGTGCTATATATAGAAAAGAAAATACGTGAAACAAATTAAAATAAATTAAGAGGCGGTTGAACCTGCCGATTTCACAAAATAAAAAAAATAACATGAAAATTAAATTACAGAATTTTAAAGAAGAGAAGAAAAGAAAAGAAAATAATACCTACTTCAAAATTTAATTCACTCTTTTTTCTCTTTTTTTTAATAATAATAAATAAAAAAAATATTACAAGGAAACAAATAAAATAAATAAATAAAAAGAGAAAAAAAAATTCTACAAATTAAAATACTTACCTCCTCGGCAATGGCGCCAAAAACTTGTTGTGCAAATTTTATTGAACTCGCAAGTGTACGAATCTATTGTAGAATAGATTAATGGTGACGAGTGTCGATCCCACGAGGAGGTGGATTTTAATTGCTTGTAGAATTAATTTTCTAAGTGGATGATTGGATTTATAATGACAATGAAGTAGGTAATATATTAATTTAAATTAAAGCTGTAGGAATAAACTATTTGGATGAAATGCTTGGATCTCCGGATCTGTCTCAACATGCACTATCGGCTTAACATTCATTATTAATACCAATTAAATCATGAAGGGGGAACTTCCACTCATCATGAACCACACTCTAATATATATGGTGCTAAGGGCTTCCCGTGCCAAATAGTAATAACCTTGCCTAGGGAGGCGGTTATTCCAGCCGATATCCAGACAAGATTATTACTATCTGTCTACGAAAAGTCAAAACAACCACATAAATTAAAGGGGAAGAAAAAGTAAATTTACCAAATTAAGCCCATGGAGCATGTTGAGACTTCACCTTCAACCCAAGCTTGAAAGGAAATTAGCCACTCATATTTGAACTAGGGGTAAAATGGGAATTTTATTAAAATACGTAGAAAATACAAGATGGAGATGGAATTACAGAAAATGGAGTCCAAAAATGGATTCAGGGGTGTCAAATTAGGGGGGGGGAGCCCCCTTTTTATAGATACACTGAGTAAATCATGGCCATCGGATCAAAACAATTTAGACGCTCAGGATTGCGCCACGTGGCAAGCTCCTATTGGATGGAACACATCATCAGGGCTATTATTCTGTGTATATGCATGTACCGTACACATATTTTTTCGATCCACTAACATTCTACCACGTCACCGGTCAACATTTTTGGTCCAATAGTATCGTGACACGTCATCAGTCAACGCCACATCATCAGTCAATGCCACATAAGCGATCAATGCCACATCATTCGTCCAATCAAATGCTGCCACGTCATCATATAGTGCGACGTCATCGCATGCCCACGCCAGACAAGACAGATACATGTGAATAGTGCCATGAATGAACGAGCTGCATACAAGAATATATATATCAACCGTCACGTTTGTGTGAATGCGATCAGTATATGTGAACAAAGATCGTTTTCTTTTTTTTGCTCCTCCTAAGGTTTCCGACTGTCCTGAGTTCAAAAGTACTGTCCGTTTTTTCATCTGATATCTCGTTTATTGTGAAATGACCATGATATCCCCTAAAATACATAAAATACTTAATTAAAATAAAGCATACATATTTAAATTACAAGGGACTTAAAGACATAAAAATAGGGATGTTAGTGAGCCTTGGAGTGCAAAATGATGATTTTCTCCACTATAAATACACACTTTCTAGTACTCAACAGATAGCACGAAAACAAATGAAAAAAATTAATTGCTTTCCACTGGTTCAAGAATTAACACCATTATAGATTGCTTCTCTAGTGGAAGAAATAACTTTGAATAAAGCACAGCTTCATTACAACAAATGTTATGATACTTTTTCAATTATCAGGTGTGATAATTTCTTCATACATTCATTTTATGGCTGGACTTTGTTTTATGTCCAAAACTCAAAAAATTCTAGAAATAATTTGTTCTACTGCATCATTCTGCAACGATAAATAATCAAATACTGTCATGTATATTTTTATTTAGAAAATTGCAAAAAAGTTAGCTGTTGGAAAAACTAATTGATTAAATAAACGCTGGACTTGCACTGTCTTTGTACTTAAATTTTTTTAAAGACATATATGCATAAACTACTTGGGCACTGAAAATATGAAATTAAGCACCTCAGTGACTCTTTTAAATATATTGAATCAAAACAATACATATTGATAGTGAAGGAATCTAAAAATCTGATCAGTAGCTATGACTCATGTCGGACAGACAAAAATAAGGAACCTTAGTGTCACGGGATGAGTATTTTGCGCAGCAAACCTGTGCGGCACTTAGTCGACTTCTAGCACGCTAGTCGCTAAGTAAGCCTAGAAGACTTCTCGAACTAGCTAAGCAAAGAAAGCTTGTGCAAAGACTAGAGAGAAGCAAGAGCAATGTGGCCAAACTGTACAACTTGATTACTCACAAGAGTAATTTACAAGAGAGCTTTACAAGAGAGCTTTACAAGAGAGCTTGAGAGCTTTTGTGTGTTGTGAGTTGTGTGTGCTGGAATTGTGGTGTGTTGTGTACAAAATGGCAAGGCTATTTATAGAGTTGGATGGAGGGCTCTAGAACTAGCTAGCAAGTTGCCAACTTGCCAACTTGCCCACTTGCCCACTTGCCAACTTGCCTAAATATCTAAGGGCTTCTAGAGAGTTCTAGGGTATTTACAACTTGTAGAGAACTTGGGCTGGACTTTGCTAAGCACGCTCCGCATTTGTATTTGAGTGAGCCTGTGCAAGCAAATTTAGCCTCTTATTGCGGGAGGCTTGAGCGGCCCGTGACAATCCTCCCCCACCTATTTTCGCGGCGTCCTCGTCGCGTTCTCGTGCTTGTAGCTTTGAACATGTTCCGCGAATTGCCATAGGTCTTTCTCGCGTTCCCATGTTGCTTCGCTTTCGGAGAGGTTCTTCCACTTCACAAAGTACTCGTTGTATGCCGGAATGCCCCTCCTTCGAATGACTCGATCAGCGAGGATGTACTCCACATCCTTGTCGTATGCTGTGACAACAGCGGTTGGGGCACGTCTCGACTCTCCTCGTTTGGGGTCTTCCGCGTCTTCATGATATGGCTTGAGCAAGCTCACGTGGAAGACCGGATGGATCTTGAGTCTTGGCGGAAGTTGGAGCTGGTACGAGACTTTGCCGACACGTCGGATTACTTGTAAAGGCCCCTCGTAACGCCTCACTAACCCCTTGTGCACTTTCCGCAACGTCTTGAACTGTTGGGGTAGGAGCTTCAACATGACTCGACCGCCTTCCTTATACTCGACGTGGCGTCTCCTTGAGTCAGCCCATTTCTTCATTTTCTGTCCGGCCTTGTCAAGATACGCTCGCGTGATGTCCGCTTCCTCGTGCCATTCGCGGGAGAGCTTGTGAGCCGCTGGGCGTTTCCCTCCATATGTCGAGGCTATGGCATTGGGCGTCATCGGTTGAAACCCCATGATGATCTCGAAAGGACTCTTGCCCGTAGCCTCGCTCCGTTGAAGATTGTATGAGAATTGGGCAACATCCAGCAACTTAGCCCAATCTCGCTGGTAAGCGCTTACATAATTCCTTTGATACATCTCGAAAAGGTTGTTAATGCGCTCAGTTTGGCCATCGGTTTGCGGGTGGAAGCTTGTCGAGAATTTGAGGTCAGTTCCCAACATCTTGAAGAGCTCCGTCCAAAAGCGGCCGGTAAATCTTGGGTCTCGATCGCTCACTATTCTCTTCGGAACACCCCATAACTTCACAATGTGCTTGATGAAAAGGCGAGCAGCTTCATCCGCTTTGCAATCGGTTGGTGCGGTGATAAATGTTGCGTACTTACTATAGCGGTCGACCACGACCATGATGCTTCCGCACCCTTCGAATTTCGGCAAGGCCGAGATGAAGTCCATGGTGACATGCTCCTATGGCTTTGATGCTATTGGCAGGGGCTCCAATCATCCTGCTGGAAGTTGGTGATCCGTCTTGTCTTGTTGGCACACAAGGCAAGTTCGCACATAGGCCTCGATGTCTTCTCTCATATGTGGCCAAAAGTACGAGGCTTGAACAAGTGTGGTCGTGCGCTCTATTCCGGGGTGGCCAGCCCATTTCGAGTCGTGGCACTCCTTGATGACCTCTTTCCGCAAATTTCCCCACCTCGGCACGAAGAGTCGATCTCCTTTGGTAAGGAGGATGCCTTCCTCTTGCCAAAATTGCCTTGTCTTGCCTTCGAGAACTTTCTCCAACAAGTCTTTTGCGAGAGGGTCTTGTTGGAGGCCTTCTTTGATGTGTTGAACAAGGTCGGACTTCGGTTGGCTCATACTTAGTGTTGCCAACTCCGCTTTATGACTTAGAGCATCCGCAACAACGTTGGCTTTGCCGGGCTTGTACTCGAGCCGGTAGTCGAATTCCGCAAGGAAGTCCTGCCACCTTGCTTGCTTGGGGCTCAACTTCTTCTGCGTTTGGAAGTAGCTTGTGGCTACATTATCTGTTAAGATCACGAAGTGTGAGCCAAGCAAGTAGTGTCGCCACACACGTAGGCAGTGAATGATTGCAGTCATCTCCTTTTCCTGCACAGTGTAGCGGCGTTCTGTGTCGTTCAGCTTTCGGCTCTCGAATGCTATAGGGTGGCCTTCTTGCATAAGTACTCCACCAATGGCGAAGTCGGAGGCATCCGTTTGCACTTCGAATGGCTTTGTGTGGTCCAGAAGAACGAGGACAGGTTCCTTGGACATTGCCTTCTTCAACTCCTCAAATGTGTGCTGGCATTCCTCATACCAATGCTATGTGCGGTTCTTCTTAAGTAGGTCAGTCAAAGGTGTTGTTCTCGCTGAATAACCCTTGATGAAGCGACGGTAGTAGTTCACCAATCCGAGAAAAGACCAGAGTTCGGGTACCTTGGTGGGAGGTTGCCACTCGAGGATGGCCTTGACCTTTGCATCTTCCATCATCAACTTCCCGTCCGCTATCATGTGACCGAGGAACTCCACCTCTCGTTGAGCAAATGAGCATTTCTCCAGCTTGAGGTAGAGCTCATTCTCTCGTAGTACTTGAAGAACTTGCTGCAAGTGTTGTGCATGTTCCGCAAGCATGGTGCTATACACCACTATGTCGTCCAAGTACACAACGACGAAGCGGTCGAGAAATGGTTGGAGGACTTTATTCATAAGAGTGCAGAATGTGGCCGGTGCATTGGTGAGACCAAATGGCATAACAAGGAATCCGAAAGATCCGTACCTGGTTACGCATGCTGTTTTTGGCTCATCTCCCTTGGCGATGCGCACTTGGTAGTACCCGGACCGCAAGTCAAGCTTGGTGAAGTACCGCGCTTTGCCAAGTTGGTCGAAAAAGTCCGCAATCAACGGGATTGGATACTTGTTCTTGATGGTGATCTTGTTGAGCGCCCGATAATCGATGCACATCCGGAGAGATCCGTCTTTCTTCTTTTGGATGAGCACAGGTGCATCGAATAGAGCCTTTGAGGGGCGGATGTAGCCCGAATCCAACAAGTCTTTGAGTTGTCTCCGTAATTCCTCGAGTTTCGGTGGCGCTATACGGTAACGTGCCAAGGCTGGTGGCTTTGCGCCTTGCTCTAGTTCGATCTCATGATCCACCTCTCGTCTAGATGGGAGCCTTTGTGGAAGCTTTGAAGGCATAATGTCCTTGAACTCGTTGAGGACTTCTTCAATAGGTGCTGGGACTTGGCTCGTTGGGCTGGGGCGACCTTCTCCTTCGTTCAGCTCCCGGATGGAGACCAAGAAGCTAGGATCCTTCCCAAAAGCTTTCTTGAATTGCATGGCCGAGAGCATCTTGTCCATGGTCTTGGAGCGCTCAGCGGGAACCATGCATGCATTGCTCCCATCAAGGATGCTTAGGGAGTTTGTAGATGGTAGAGGGAAGGCATGTACCTTATCGAAGAATTCCATGCCGAGGACCATCTTGAAGTCATCCATGGGCACAACGGAGAAGTTGAGCTTTCCGCTCCACGTTCCAAGTGCTACACACACCCCTTGTACGGTACCCGCGATTGGCTTGGCGGGCGAGTTTACCGCTTTAATGGTGCCTCCTTCCTTGGTGATCTTGAGATCTAAGCGCTTTGCCTCTTCTTCCGAAATGAAGTTGTGTGTGGTTCCGGTGTCGAGCAATGCACGAACTGTGTGGCCGTTGATGTGCGCACTCACGTACATGAGCCCATTCTTCGCGCTTGCTGGTGGGTGAGTCTTGAGTGTGCCAAGGCGTTGGAGGGTACCCATGTTGTGTTGGGGCTCCTCCATTGAAGGTGTAGATTGGCCCTTGAGTTGTGCGGCTAGGGCATTAAGCGACTTCTTCTCCGGACAATCGCGTACCCAATGAGGTCCATTGCATATGAAGCATGGGCTTCGTGGCTTGGGTGGCTTCTTCGCATCCGATTTGCTTTGCCCGTTCTTGCCGCTTGGAGGCTTTTTCTGCCCCTAATCCTTCCGGCCCTTTCCCCCACCTTTGCCATGGCTAGGCTTCTTGTCTTTGGATTGGGCGGAGTAATCAGTAAGTGATTCCGCAATGGCGATGGCGTCGTCAAGAGTTTGTACGCCACGCCTATCAATTTCTGTCTTGGCCCAATCCTTGAGGCCATCTTGGAAGTAGAAGAGAGAGTCCTTATCGGACATATCGGTTATCTCAAGCATTAGAGTAGTAAAGTCGTTGATGTAGTCGCGGACGTTACCTGTTTGCTTGAGTCGGCGAAGGCGCCCTCGTGCTTCCTTCTCCGCGTTGCTTGGGGCGAAGTGTTTGCGGAGTTCTCGTTGGAACTCAGCCCAAGTGTTGATGGCGCATAGGCCCTTGCCCATCTCACCATGCTTCCATCGCCACCATAGTTGTGCAGCACCTCGAAGAAATGTAGGCGCGGTGCCTACCTTTGATGCCTCATCGCGAACACCCATGGCATCGAAGTATTGTTCCAGCCCGAAGAGGAAGTTGTCCACGATAGTGGCATTGCGTGTGCCATCGTAGGTGTCGGGCTTTGGCACATCGATGCGACGCGCATCACCCGTGCTTGTCGAAGCCGGGCTAGGAGTGAATGTGCGCTTGTGCCATGCCCAATCCGAGCGGACTTCATCCACCTTCGCACGGATCGCTCGTAGCTCGCTTTGCACGAAACTACGCAAGTTCAGTAGCTCCTCATGGAATGCTTGAAACTCCCCTCGGAGAGAGTTGGCTTGGTCTTGCATAAGGGCCTTGGTGGCTACCGTGAACTCACCATACTCGCCCTCAAGACCATCCACCCTCACCTCCAAAGTATCGAGGGTGTCCTGGACAGCGGACATAGATGTTTCGAGCGTGGCGACGCGAGGCTCCAAGGCGTCTACGGAAACAGCCTTGGACTTGCCACGGGACTTAGCTTGTGCGCGTCCCTCCTCGCGGCCACGAGTTGGCTCAAGAGACTCCACACTGACTACACCCTCTTGTGTTGCGCTAGGAAGGTTGGCCATTGCTTGTGAGCTAGATTGCGTGGGTGCAAAACTCAGCTCTGATACCACTTGTCACGGGATGAGTATTTTGCGCAGCAAACCCGTGCGGCACTTAGTCGACTTCTAGCATGCTAGTCGCTAAGTAAGCCTAGAAGACTTCTCGAACTAGCTAAGCAAAGAAAGCTTGTGCAAAGACTAGAGAGAAGCAAGAGCAATGTGGCCAAACTGTACAACTTGATTACTCACAAGAGTAATTTACAAGAGAGCTTTACAAGAGAGCTTGAGAGCTTGTGTGTGTTGTGAGTTGTGTGTGCTGGAATTGTGGTGTGTTGTGTACAAAATGGCAAGGCTATTTACAAAATGGCAGGGCTCTAGAACTAGCTAGCAAGTTGCCAACTTGCCAACTTGCCCACTTGCCCACTTGCCAACTTGCCTAAATATCTAAGGGCTTCTAGAGAGTTCTAGGGTATTTACAACTTGTAGAGAACTTGGGCTGGACTTTGCTAAGCACGCTCCGCATTTGTATTGAGTGAACCCGTGCGCGCAAATTTAGTCTCTTATTGCGGGAGGCTTGAGCGGCCCGTGACCTTAGTCTTAGAAAATCAAAGTTTGAGAATAAGAATTGTTACCTGTCCTTCAATTCCCAGCCAGAGATATTAGACGGCTCCAGAAAGCGTCTCACTTTTGCAACTTTTCTACATTCATCTGGAAAGCTTATTTGTGTTTAGAAAGAGCTTCTCGAAAACTTCCTGTTTGTTTCCTTCTCACCGTTGGTTCCACATCATAGAAAATTGGAAACATCATTTGTTGATGATCACTTGTGTTCTTGCATTAAACGATCTTAACAGGTTCATCCTAGCACCATGTCGAACAAGCATAGTTTCTTGAGAAACTATAATAACTGAAATTCTTGATTCTTTAATTGCTTTAAGTAGTCCTAGTGAAATGGATCTTCCTCTTGTCACATTCTTCGTCATTGCTGAATAGAATGATTCCTTTTTTATCCACAGCAGCATACAATGGTCTGTGAAATTTTTGCAGGTGTCTATGCCTCTGAAGCTTAAGAACACATCATCTTTCCAATGAGAGAGAGCAGAAGGAACATATGAAGAAACTTCCTGGATGCTCATGATTCAAGCAATTGATTCCACAACAAAAGTGCAACAAGTGCCTGAAAAATGATTTGGGAATAAAAAATTGTCTCTTAACTAATGGAAATCCACAAACAAAAACAGATAGAAAACAAACAAAATTCGATGTGGAGCGGAAAACGGAAAACCCACACTACCAGAAAATTTGCAACAAGTTCGAGCCTTGGCAACAAGAGATTAAAATTTCCTATTAAATTGAATTATGTGAAGCACTTATTACATAAATATGTAAAGTCAAACATCAATGAAAAACAGGAGATAAGTAAATATTAAAATGTAAGAAAAATAATTTACAGCTTTGAGTGTATTGTTCCACTGCAAAATGAAGTTTTACTTGAACTCAATTAGTTTTGTTTCAAAGAAATTGAGCAGAGGATTTTTAGGTCTACGTATTAATTTCTCCTCTTTTGCTTGGCCACAGTAAATCTAGTCAAAAGCAGTGACAAAATATAGTAATAAAGGATCTTGTTTTATGGTAGTGTTTCCAATGATCAATTTTTCTACCCCAAAAAAAAAATGTAAAACAAATTAATTCAAAACAAACCTGAAGGTGACACAGACCAATTTGCCATTTGCTATCATCGAGCTCCCAAACTCCAGGCATTGGTTTGTTTTGGATTTTATAAGCCACGGTTGCCTGTTCCTCCTTGACAGACGCAAGCTGACATTGCTGTTGTTGATAGCTGCTGCTCGAAATCAGTCTTTTCCAGTTGTTGTAGTACTGGTGAAGAAGGGGTAGAAAATCTCAGTCTGAGTTTCCTACCTCGGTCAGTTCTACTATTCATTGCTTGCTGCCCTTATCGACATTCTTGTTCCATGAGTCTGAATCATTCTCTCGGACGACACTGAAAGGAAAGCACATAGAAGTAAAACAGTATTGCATGTGATAAAGGATATTATGAACTTCGTAAAGCAAATGAGCAAAAGGGTATATCAATATTATAGTTTCGCGATTCTGCAGCATCCCTCCTGCAATTTTTGCTGTTGCTAAGCTTGTTACCATCATAACTGCACTCCTTTCCAGAGAGTTGAAATCATTCTGCTTTTTGGCCTCTGTTATCTGCACCCAACCCTTAATGAAGAAGAGATTCTCACTAGATTTTTGCAGTCATTCAAATTCTGCTGAATGTCTAACTAAGAGTGGTTATTCAGTAGCACATGCAGACTCTAGCTTGTTCGTCAAACTACTGAAGGAAAGTTAGCAACTATACTGGTGTACGTGGATGATTTAATTCTTACTGGTGATAATGAAGAAGAGATTCGGTGAACAAGAGAGAACTTATCAGTTCGTTTTTAGATGAAAGACCTTGGTCAACTTAAGCACTTTCTTGGTCTGGAGGTTGATCTAATAAGAGAAGGGATAATTTCTTTACCAACAGAAATATGCGAAAGACTAATGTTGAAATGCAAACCAACCTCAACTCCAATGGAAGTCAATGCAAAATTATGCACACACGAAGGCAAAGATTTACAAGATGGAACGATATAACGACAATTGGCAGGAAGTTTAATCTATCTAACATTGATTCGACTAGACATTTCATAAGCAATGGGTGTGATGAGTCGGCACATGCAAAATCCGAATAAGTCTCACTTGAAAATAGTTCGATGAATATTAAGATATGTAAAAATTACAATCGACTTTGGTCTATTGTACAAGAAAGTGAAAGTTGCAAGCTAACTGACTATTGTGATGTTGACTACGCCGGAGATGATGATACAAAAAGATCAACTACTGGGTGTGTTTTCAAAATTGGAACTGGAGTAGTTACTTGGTGTAGTAAGAGACAACCAACTATAACTCTATCAACCATAGAAGCAGAGTACAGAGTAGCAGCTTTTGCTTGGGAAATCATAGAGTTGATGCCACACATCAGCTGGGACGCATATAATGGAACAGGTCCTAGGCATGAGAATTATACCATAATTCCTCAAGAACCCCTCTCTTGAACTTGGCATGCGAAATCCATATAATCATTTCTGTGTCTATTTTTCGTTTGTTCTGAACCTAAATCAAGCTGAGATCAATCATGTAGATATTTTTCTTTCTTCCTAAAATCCTCAAGATTTCGCCCCTAAGCATTATAGCCTCAACCCCCGGTTCAATCATTTAAACTCATAAAAATTCTCTGAAAATCACGAAAGTACACCATATTAATAAATTACAGAGGAAATGACAAGGAAGAGAGTGAGCCCAAGGAGACTTTTTAACTCTTCATTCTACACTTACAAACGGACACATTAAAGATTCCCAATAAATCAGCCCCATTGTTTATCTATAAACGCTGCTAACCACGGTTAACAAACTTGGACACCAATCTAGACAGCTCACCAATGCCACGTCACTACCCCTTAACTGGTTTATAACAGATTTTTGAATAAATAGCATGTCAATGTCAATGAATAACCATATGCAAAAATAAAAAATAAAAAGAACTTGAGACATATGCTTACTGATAAATTCAGAGAACAATAAATAACCTTTCCCCATTATTTGATTTCATCTTTGAGGTTGTGGTTCCTCATCATCACAAGAGCCATTCCATTGACTTCTATCCCAAAAACTAGGTTGTTCAAAATTCAATTGCTCAATCCTTCTTATTTGTAAAAGTCAAATATGTGGATTGAGTTGTATTAAAAATTTAAAAATCCACAGTTGGTAAATTGGATATGGATTTACTTCTATAAATTTTCAAAAATCCACAAATCTGCAAAAAAAATAATGAGAAAATATTTTTTAATTAAAAATAAAACTTATAAATGTGGCAGTACTACTTACTAATAAATAACTAAGTTAAAATATAGTTACGTCAACACCATACTATATTTTATCTGATAATAATACAAAATAAAAAATAATTAAATAACAAATATAGCTTTTTAAACAGTAAAATTACTCTAGTTTTTGAATGTATTATTATAGTTTTAGTTAAACAATTAATATATTTAAAACTTATTCAATCCTAAATTTGATCGATAGTAAAATTATTTTTATATTAGATTTTTTTATTTACTTATTCGTGGATTGGATAGAATTAAAAATTTTTAATCTGCAAAATAATCTGCGTGGTGAATTGGATCAAATTTGCATTTGATCCACAGACGTTTGATTGAATTTCATCAATTCGTAGATTGAATCAGATTGAAAATTTATAATGTAAAATTGTGGATTGGATATGGATTGATATCCAATCCACAAAATTTGATCGGCAAATGCCCTTACTAAAAACATATTTAATTTATTTATATTAATATTATATTTATATTTATTTTTAAAATTTAATATAAATTTCAGAGAGTCAAGAGTATACTAGTAAATAGTAATTACAGAAAAATGAAATAAGCAATTAAGCATGTCGAATTGTAAATAGAAGTCAATTATTATGTAATCAATTAAGTTATAGTTACATATGAACTAAATTTCTACTTTAATTTATCTTACGCAATTTTATGTAATCCTCTTTTTACAGAAAAGAAAAAGTCATACCATATACTAATCCCAAAATGTATTAGGAAAAATTAACTCTTCAGACGCTGATTGGAGAGTGTACTTGAGCAAATCTTGAAAGGAGAGCCTCTAAGAGTAAGGGAGGGCAAAAATAAAAAATAAACTAATTGCAAAATTTAACATTCCACCTTGTGTTATTTTGAAAATAAAAGAGAAATATGTGCTTAAGATAAAACTTACAGCTCAGAGTGTATTGCAGCAGCAGCTACTTAATTGAATTCCAATGAACTACTTTGCCTCAAGAGAACTCAATTTAATCAAGCAAATATATTTGTTTTAGGGAAAAGCAGAGGATTTTTAGTAAAAGCCTCTTAAATAATCAAAATCAGCAAAGAAGAGAACAGAATCTCCTTTTAAATTTGATTAATTGAGTAATTAGAAACACTTAATCCATCCCATCCAGAAACAAACACTACTTAATTCATAAGTATGTGAGACAAACATTCATGTGAAGCAATGTTCGAATACAAAACTGCGAGAAAACATAATGCTTTGAGCATGTTGGACGCACTGAAAGATGATGAAAATTTACTTTTCCTCTTTATAAAGATAATCCCAATTAAGTTTGTTCCAAAGAAATCAATGAGAGGATTTCATGCTTTCTAATTAATTCCTCCACTTTTCTTGCCAACAGCGAGTCTACTCAAACGTATTTGCAAAAGATAATTATAAAGAGTGACAATGGTCTACGGGGGAGAATGGAATCAAAGACATAGTCAAAGACAACAAAAGCTCCGATAATGTAAACACCGAAACTTTTCTTCAAGTATAGTTAAATTTATAGTAGTGTGGCAAAATAGAGAAAATTTATTATAGTGAATGTGTACGGCACTGTGGCAGAAGTAAACAAAGCATATGCAAGCATGAAGCAATTAAGATCAAGATATGTGCGTATGAGATTATTGCGAGGACTTATGAGGGATGTCAAAAGCTTGACTCTTCCACCCCCAGTTCAAGTAAAACTATATTCAAGGACAAATAACCACTTCGATCTTTTTTTCCTGCAAATTACTTGTATTCATGATCAATCCATTTTCTTCTTCTTCTTTTTTGTTTTTTTATCTGTCTTGACTTCCTATGTATCGAAAGTAAATTTGGTTAAATTTAAGATATGTGTAATTTAAGTCAGAATTATAATTTAAAGTATTTTTAATTTAAGTCAATGATTAACATTCAAAAATTCATCGTCGATAAAACTTTTTAATTCATGCGTAGGATAGATTTCAAATTAACATGAATGTTAAAAAAAAAAAAAGGAAAATTATTAAAGTGTATTAAGAAAAGGACATTTTCGGAATTAAAAGTAAGGATAACTAAAAAAAAATGAGAGGTCTTATGAGAATATTAGGCGGCTGGCAATTGTCCAACTCCGTTAAAAGAATCAACAAAAAAATAATAAAAGACATTTTTAAAATTAACTCGCGCATCTGTTGAAGCTTGAACTTAGGACCTAAGTTTTGGAAAAGCTTAGCAGTGAAGCTAGACCTCAACTTTGACAAATACATACATACATACATATATATATATATTAAAAATCAGATGAGTGATTAAAAAAGGGACATTTTTGGAATTAGAAGTAAGAATAACCAGAAAAATAATAATAATAAAAAGGTTTTATGAAAAGATTAGAGGGGCGTCAATAAACCAACATAAAGAGAATCAACACGGCTCAACAAAAGTCCAAAAACCAGAATTAAATAAGCACGGTTAAATTCAACGAACCCCCAAAAAAAATTCCAACATCAAAATAAAAGGGATAAGAATCACAAATGTTCACACTGAAGACAACCACGAACAATATTTTTTGCCAAAAATCTTTTTGGTCAAATATGTGATATGATCCTTGTACAGAAAAATATATCATATGATCTTTTTATGTATAAATTATAATTTTACTTCATCAAGCTACATTTGTCATTCAATTTCATTTTTCTCTATAAATTGTTATAATTTGTACAGTTTCTTTAATTCGCAGCTTTTTGTCAGTCTCAAAATTGCTTTAATTTGTAGGCGCTAGTGTTATTCTAAAGTAAAATCTATGCAAATTCGGTAAGAATCTCAACAAGCGAAAATCCATATAAGCTTTAAGTGCTATATAATCTAGAATAAGCTTAGCTGAGCTACTCAAATAGAAAGAACAATAGAAACTGTATGCCAAAAGAATGAAAAAAGAAGAATATATTTAACCGGATTGCAATGACATACTTATTTTATTGTTCACTCATAGCAATTGGTATGCAATTCATCAATTATGACCCCAGTCCTCAGCCCCTTCAAGTGTACCCAAAAACTGGCAAGTTTAATAATGGATACAAAATGACAAAATGCTGCAATGAAACCAAGAAACAAGTAAGAATACAAAAGAGAGGACTAATTTTCCCTCTTTTTTAATTTTCAACTTGTGAGAAATCACAAAATACAAAGCTTCATTTTGGTCGAGCAACACATTTTGATTCTGACCAACTTTAGCTGAAAAACAATAACAATGTTTGTTTGTTCAGAAAATTAACAAAAATGAAAGAGAATTAAAAAATCAAATCTGAGAAGATTCTAGTGTTTTCATTTATTTTCCTCACACACAAAGTGTGCTGAATGTTGCTTATATCCAAGAGCTGAGAACCAGCTAGTATCAGTTATAACTAACTATCACTTTAACAAATGTATTGACCAACATATAACAAACTCCACTAATTAACACGTGTAAGCCATGTCATCAATATGCAGTTGAATGCTACTGCTGCAGTCATCCTCTGCTTCTTCCTCTATTGTGCTAACTCTGCTGCAAATGTGTGCTTCCTTAACATCCCCCCTCAAGCTCAATGGTTTGTTGATGACATTGAGCTTGGAACGGAAGTAACTGAATTTAGGTAATGACAAGGGTTTTGTAAAGACATCAGCTACTTGTTCTTTAGTAGGGATATATCTGATTTCTAACTCCTTTCTAAGTACCTTGTCTCTAATGTAATGGACATCCAACTCAATGTGCTTGGACCTAGAATGAAAAACAGGATTCTTGGCTAGTTCTCCATCACTTTAGTTATCACACCAGAGTACTGGAGGAGGTAACTTCATAATCTGAAGTTCAGAAAACAATGATTGCAGCTATGACAATTCTGAGCTTGCTGAGGATAGAGCTCTATATTCACTTTCTATGCTGGATTTGGCTACAATAAGTTGCTTTTTAGATGACCAGGAGACTAAATTATTGCCAAGATAGATGCAATAAGCTCTAATAGACTTTCGATCATCAACATCACATGCCTAATTAGCATTTGAGTAGCCAGTTAGTCTAGTAGATTCCAGAGTTCCCTCTTTCTGAATATGAAGTCCATAGGTAATTGTAGCTTTAAGATACCTAAGGACTTTCTTGCATGCCAACCAGTGTTGGAGTGTTGGAGCACTAAGATATTGTCTGAGTTTATGCATTGAATAAGCAATATCAGGTCTGGTGAGAATTAGATATTGAAGACCACCAATTATACTCCTATACAGTGTTGGATCTTCAAATTCTTGCCCCAGATGTCCTGTGATAGCTCTTTCAAGTTTAAGACTAGTGCTGAAGGGTGTATTAGAAACTTTGCAATTTTCATTGAAGCTTTACTCAGTAAATCTTTAATATATTTTGTCTGTGAAAGATGCATTCCCAGATTAGTATAACATACTTCTATTCCAAGGAAGTAAGTAGCCAACCCTAGATCCTTTAAAGCAAACACTTTGCTAAGTTTAGCAATAAAATTTTCCAACAACTCAAAGTCAGGCCCAAAAACTAGAATATCATCCACATAGATGAGGATAATGATTAATCCTCTATCATCATGCTTGATAAAAAGGGAAGTGTCAGCTTTGGAGTTAGAAAATTGCCATGTACTGAGACAACTCTTGAGCTTTTCATACCAAGCTCTTGGAGCTTGTTTTAGCCCATATAAAGCTTTGTTAAGCTTACAACTGTAGCCTTCTTTGAATTCAAAACCTTCAGGCTGAGTCATATACACATCTTCAGATAGATCTCCATTAAGAAATAAATTATTCACATTAATCTGTCTTACCTTCCAACCTTGCATAACAACCAAACTCATAATAACTCTCATTGTTGAAGACTTTATGACAAGGCTGAAAGTTTCAGAATAATTGACACCCACAGTTTGATGAAATCCCTTGGCAACTAATCTTTCTTTGTACTTAGAGACTGAACCATCAGTATTGTATTTAGTTCTAAACACCCATTTGCAGCCAACTGGTTTATAAGATGATGACATTGGTACTAGACTCCATGTATTATTCTTCATAAGAGCATCATATTCAGCTTGCATAGCTGCTTTCCATTTTGGATCAAATAATGCCTCTAAGGTGGTGGATGGTTCTAGACTGTTTTGGATGGTGATGAAAGCCTTTGGATTGAATATTCCAACCTTGGCTCGGGTAATCATTTTATGTGTAGATATGAGTGGTTTTGATTGAGATGAAGGTAAAGAAGGTTGTGTTTGGACTGTATCAGTGAATGAATTGTGTTGATTTGATGATGAAGGTAATGGTGTTTGGACTGATTGTATAGAAGTGGAATGGTGAGATGAATCAGTAGAGTAAGTATCTGACGATGAAGATTCAGATAAAGTATTGTGAGATGAAGAATAAGGTGAATAATAATCATTACCAGCTGCATCTGCTTCAAGAGTATCTTGATTAGTATTGGAATTTAGAACATTGTAAGATTGAAGAAGATTATACTGAAAATCTGAGGATTGAGATTTAGATGGGGAAACATTGAAGAGTGATGTATATGGAAAAGAAGTTTCATCAAACAAAACATGACTAGCTATATAAATCCTACCTGATGGATGTAAACATTTGTAACCTTTATACAAAGGACTGTAACCGAGAAAACACATTTGGAAGTATGAAATTGGAATTTGTGTTTATTGTAGTCTCTAAGGAAAGGAAAGCAATAACAACCAAAGACTCTTAAAAACTTGTAATTTGGTGAGAGATGAAATAGAGATTCATAAGGAGATTTCATGCACATAACATGGGAAGGTAATCTATTTATAATGTAGGTTGATGAATGGAAAGAATCCCACTAGAATTTAAGAGGTAAGGTAGCTTGTGCAAGTAAAGTTAATCCAAGTTCAGTGATGTGTCTGTGTTTTCTTTCCACTAAACCATTTTGGTTATGAGTATAAGGACATAAATGTATGAATTGTATCCCTTCTGTGAGGAGATAGTTAACAAAAGATCTTAACTCCCCTGCCAATCAGATTAAAGACATTTAATTGATCTATTAAGTTGTTTTTCAATTTGAGTTTTGAAGATTTTAAAGACTGGAAGAGTTTCATCCTTTTTTTTAGAGGAAGTATCCAAGTGAATCGGGTATAATCATCAACAAAACTCACATAATATATATATCCTTAAGGGGAAATCACAGGTGCAGGTCCCCATAAATCAGTGTGCAAAATTTCAAGAGGGGATTTTATTTTTGTATGAGTAGTAGGAAAATGTAATTTGTCCATTTTGCCCATCTTACAAGCATCACTGGAATCATAGGTTTTAGTTCCATTGATAGTCTTAATGGATGAACATGTTTTGATTACATGAGTTAAGACTTGAGGAGATGGATGACCAAGCCTTTGATGTAATACAGAAGCATTTAACAAACATTCAGAGTTCTTACAATAAACAGCTGCAGTAGGCAAACAGTTTATTTTATTTTTGAAATCAGAACTGACACTTGAAAACATTGAAAGAGGAATTGACTCAACATTAGCAACATAAGAAGAAGAGAGTAGAGTTTTATCAGATGAGTCCAATAGCAATCTGTAAAGACCCTTTTCAGCTTTGCCCTGCAGTATGATCATATTCTTCACCTTGTCCTTCATAAAACAAAACTTATCAGTGAACTCTATTAGAACATTATTATCTTTGGTAAGTTTGGATATGCTAACAAGATTTTTGGTGATTTGTGGCACTAGGAGCATATCATTAAGTTTAAGTGATGACAAGGCATTACCTTTAGTGCTATGCATTTTCAAAACATCACTTCCTAAATGTGTTATATTTAGACCAGCACCATTTCCAACAATGAGTTTAGATGTACCTGTAAAAGTTTCAGTGACATGCATATTGTTCATCTCATTTGTTAGATGATGTGTAGCTCCACTATCCAAGTACAAGTTGGCATCAAATGGTCCTTCCATATTAGCTAGATATGCAGACTTTGGATTTCTATTGGGTGGTGGTCTGTAAGCTCCAGAAGCAATGAATTCTGTGAGTTTCCAGCAGATATTTGCTGTGTGGCCTGTTTTAAAACATATCTGACAGGTTGATTTTGAACCATTCCAGTGAGTTTTAATCTGTGCAGCTGATTTGCCATTATTATAACCTTCATTTCCAGCATTTGGATTCCAATTACCTCCTCCACCTCTCTGATTATCACCTTGATAAGTTTTGTACTGAAAATTATTGCCTCCATTGCCAGCAAATCCAAAACCAGAACTTCCATAACTTCCTTTGTAACCACTAGCTCCAAAACTTCCATTATTACCATAACCAGAACTAGCATTATATCCATAATCACCAAGATTTCTACCACCAGACATATTTCCTCTTCTTATTCCTCTGTTGAGAACAAGATTAGCCTCAAAATTTTATTTTACATCTACACCAGTAAGCATGTGAGCTTGTTACTCAATTCTTGCTTCTTGAGTTAAAAGCATAGCATATGCCTCATTCACATTCATCTTTCCAACTCCTACTTGTCTAGTGATATAAGTAGCAACAGAATTTTATTCGGGTCCTAAACTAGACAGGATATGCAAAATTAAATCATCATTGCTTAAGGCACTTCCTGCGCAGCCATGTTATCAGCTATAGTTTTCATCTTAATGAAGTAATCAATGATCTTCAAATCATCTTTTCTAGTTGAGTTCATCATGTATCTTAGATGTAAGAGTCTAGATTTAGATTGAGAGCTAAATTGAACTTCAATTGCCTTCCACACCTCAAGAGAAGTTTCTAGATTGAATACTAAACTAATAATACCTTCACTCATTGATGAGAGTAGCCATCCAAGAAGCACTTGATCCTGTGATCTCCACATTACAAATTCTGGATTCTCCATAGATCTGAGATCTTCACCAATTCTTTTAGCAATGTCTGATGGAGGTGGAGTGATTGAATCATCAATAAACTTTTCAAGTCTATTACCACGTATTGAATCCAGAACTTGAGATCTCCATATTAGATAGTTGGATTGATCTAGCTTAACAGGTGTATTGAATGTGAAAGAAGAAGTTGCTGAGTTAACAGCATTAATATGAACTGGAGCTGATGATGATGAAGCAAGATTTGTTGTTGCCATTGATGGCTCTGATACCAAGTTGAAAAACAATAACAATGTTTGTTTGCTGAGAAAATAAACAAAAATGAAAGAGAATTAAAAAATCAGATCTGAGAAGATTTTAGTGTTTTCATTTATTTTCCTCACACACAAAGTGTGCTGAATGTTGCTTATATACATGAGCTAAGAACCAGCTAGCATCAGTTATAACTAACTATCACTTTAACAAATGTATTGACCAACATATAACAAACTCCAATAATTAACACGTGTAAGCCATGTCATCAATATGCAGTTGAATGCTACTGCTGCAGTCATCCTCTGCTTCTTCCTTTGTTGTGCTAACTTGCTGCAAATGTGTGCTTCCTTAACAACTTTTGAATCCAAGTCGAGCATTTCTAGTAATTTTACATGAAAATATATTGCAAGATTACAATAAATAAAAGTGAATGAAATACCATGTGCAAATTTAAAGAACATAAATTGAAATTGGGATGCGTACTTACACTGTTACACTAGGCTTTGCCCTTCATTTGAGTTGTCTAAATCTTTTAGGCGGTCGTTCCTCATCTTCATCACAGCAGCCAGTGCCACTGTCTTCAGCTGCCCCAGCATTTTCTGCAAGGCTTCTCTTTGATGCTGTGGCTACTTCCATATTTGATACAACAAAATCTTGATGGAATTCATTTAGATTATCAGAAGTAAAGTGATTTCATTGGTTTGTTGTTTGGTCCAACTCCTCAACTTCGTGCATATAAACTGGATGGAAGCATCAATAAAGGACAACTTAAAATGATTAGATTCAAAATGCCACTTATCTCCATAATAGCATTCTTGTCCAGACAAAAGAGTAGCCAAAGATGGTCTGACCCAGCATGACCGAATTTCTGTCTAAAATTAATACAACGATTGGTTGAATTAATTTTAAAGGTTGAATTAATTTTAAGTTGAATATCCACGGAGCAGAGCAACATATGTGTGGGATACGAACAACATAAATAGGTACCAGTTGAATGTTTAGGCACATAAAAACACAGCAAATAGCATATCCCACAACCTTGTTCATATTATACAAATGTGAAGGCCTTATGACCGTTATTGAAGTACCCTCATTCTGATACATGAACCACTTTGGAATTTCACTTCCTGGAACAACAATGATCAAGCTATGTCTTGGATCTGACGCTGCCTGCAACTGAAAAATAAAAAATGAACAAGTCCATACCATTGCTTAATTGTCAAGCATAATCTTGGCATAGCTGGAAGATACGGGGTGAGAGACTGACTTTAAGGTACTCTCGTAGCATTGAAATCGCCAAACCGTTCTTTTCTAGCAATTTCACCAACGAAGCACAACCATTCACATTAACATCCTCTATGTTGGGTGGAAGTTGTGGCAGAGATTGAAGCCTTTTACAATCTTCCAACCCTAGTACTTCGAGATTAAAAAGACAGTTAATGCTTGCTGGCAGCGTGACAAAATTGTTTTTATTCAGATACAACTTTTCCAATGAGTGTAAGCTGCCAATATCACTCGGGATCACTCCTTCCCCTAGACCACAATCACTGAGATCTAATTTTGTTAAAGAGCACAAACCTGACAGAGAAGGCAACATCAAAGCTACAGGACATGAACTCTTTCCCATCAAATTGAAGGGACAGTGCAAATGCCATGATGCAGATGATGGTGGTCCATTGCTCCCAGAAAAAGATAGTGTTTTTAAGATTCTTCATAAGAAAAATGGAGGATGCAGGCCGTCTTACAGCTGTTCCGCTTATATCAAGTTCTTCCAAACTTTCTACTTGCCCAAGCGTCTCTGGCACATTTTCAAGTTTGAAGCAGCCTGAGAGATTCAAAGTTTTGACTGATCTCAAACCATTTATACTGCTGGGAAGTCTCACGAGATTTTTGTAGTCATTCAAATTCAACAGTTCGAGTCCAGGCAAAAGTCCAATAGATGATGGAACTTCTGTAATGTAAAAAAACAATATACATCTCAAAACTTCCCCCAAAAAAACAAAAAAAAAATTATACATATTAATTATTCATGCCATTTTCCTCAGTAAGTTAATTTACTTTGTATGTTTTGAGAAACACATATTTAACAATCATGCGAACTGGTTTTTTTCCCCCTCTAAATTTAATTTAAAGAGTCCAGTAAGAGGATAATCTCATCGAGCATGAATGCAATTCTGATTCATGGAAGGTAGCAACTTTGGAGATAATCTTTACTTTTGATCCAAGCGTCTTTGATCCAAAAATTGGTAGAGAATATTACTTATTAACATGACGAATCCATCCGCAATTAATAAAGGATCACAGCATATACAAAAAGCAATTAATTTCTATTTAGATTTACGGTACTCATACGAAATAGAGAAACTTCGCTGTAGTGAAATGTGTATGCCACTGTGGCAGAAGTAATCGAAGGATACAAGCATGATAAAATTAAGATCGAGATATGTGCGTATGAGATTACTGTGAGGACTTTTGAGGGGTGTTAAAAGCTTGATTCTTCTTGATTATGGATTACAAGCTGCTCAGAACTCAGAATCACATAATTGAATGGATGTCGAGCACGCTTGTGGAAAGAGAGCGCCCCTTTATCATCTCTAAAAGGCCACACTTTAAATAAAATTATATTTTTTTCCTGCAAATTACTTGCATTCATAATCAACCCCTTTTTTTTGTTTTCTTTATCATTCATGACTTCCTATCTATCCAAAATAAATTTACTTAAGTGTAAAATATTATATTATTATTTTCCTAATTCTTATTGATTGAACTTTTTTTTTTACTTAGGATTACTTTCAAATTATAATTTAGAATATGTGTAATTTAAGTCATAATTATAATTTAGAAGTATTTGTAATTTAAGTCAATATTTTACATTTAAAAATTGATCATTGATAATTCATGTACAGGATAGATTACAAATTAACAAGAATGCTAAAGAAAAGAAAAATTAGAAGAGTGTATTAAAAAAAGATTTTTTTGAAATTAAAAGTAAGAATAACTTAAAAATAAAAAAAAAGGTCTTATGAGAATATTAGAGTGTTGGCGATAATCCAACTCCGTGAAAAGAATTAATAAAAAAATAATAAAAGACATTTTTGAAATTAACTCACGCATTCATTGAAGTTCAAAGCCAGACCTAAGTCTTAGCAAAGCTTAGCAGTGAAGCTAAACCTCAACTTCTATAAGAAAATAATATTAAAATAAGAATAACTGGAAAAAAATAATAATAAAAAGGTTTTATGAAAAGATTAGAGGAGCGTCAATAATCCAACATAAAAAGAATCAACATGGCTCAACAAAAGTCAAAAAACCCCATCGTTAAATTCAACGAACACATAAGGCCCAAAAAAATTCCAACATCAAAATAAATTACAACAAACAAATAAATACCATATGCAAATTTAAAGAGCATAAATTGAAATTGAGCCTACTTACACATAAATTTGGTCGTGCAACACATTCTGATTCTAACCAACCTTTTGATCCAAGTCGAGCAATTTTGGTAATTTGACGTGAAAATAAATTGCAAGAGTAGATACAGTAAATAAATAAATACAAAGTAAATGAAATGCCAAATGCAAATTTAAAGAACATAAATTGAAATTGAGCATACTTACACATAAATTCAGAGAAAATAATATTCACTAGGCTTTGCCCTTCATTCGAGTTGTCTAAATCTTTTAGGTTGTGGTTCCTCATCATCATCGCAGCTACCATTTCCACTGGCTTCAGCTGCCCTAGCATATTCTGCAAGGCTTCGCTTGGATGCTACTTCCATATTTAAACCAACATAATCGTGATGGAATTCATTCAAATTATAAGAGGTAAAGCGAGTCCATTGCTTTGTTGTTCGGTCAAACTCCTCGACTTCGTGCATAAACTGGATGGAAACCATACCTCTTCACCTTCCATCTAGGACCTGACCCAATATAATAGCACTATTGACAAGACAAATAGAGCAGCCAAAGATGGTCTGACCCAGCCTCACCGAACTTATCACTAAAATCAATAAAATAAGCGAATCTAGAACCATCCATATAGCAGTTCACGTGATGTGTGCGATATGAACGCCGTATTCTGATACCAGTTGAACGCTTAGCGACATAAAAAACACAGCAAATCGCATATCCCACAACCTTATCCATATTATACAAATATGAAGGCCTTGTGCTGTTATTATTGAACCCTCATTCTGATACATGAACCACTTCGGAATTTCACTTCCTGGAACAATGGTGTGCAAACGATGGCATGGATCTGGCACAGCCTGCAACTGAAAAATAAAAAATGAATAAGTCCCTACCATTGGTTAATTTTCAAGCACAATCTTGGCATAGCTGGAAGATACAGACTAAGAGACTGACCTCAAGGTACTCTCGCAGCAATTTCAAGCTGTCTACACACGTAATCATTGTGTAGTCGGACTTGGATATTTTTAATGCACCTGATAATGTCACTAATGAAGCACAACCATTCATACCAACATCCTTTATGTTTGGTGGAAGTTGTGGCAGAGATTGAAGCCTTTTACAATCTTCCAACTCTAGTTTTATAAGATTAAAAAGATCGTTAATGCTTGCTGGCAGCGTAGCAAAATTGTTTTTACTCAGATACAACTCTTCCAATGAGTGTAAGCTACCAATGTCGCTCAGGATTACTCCTTCCCCTAGACCACAGTCACTGAGAGGTAATTTTGTTAAAGAGCACAAACCTGACAGAGAACGCAACATCAAAGCTACAGGACATGAACTCTTTCCCATCAAATTGAAAGGACAGTGCAAATGCCGTGATGAAGATGATGGTGGTCCATTGCACCCAGAAAAAGAGAGCGTTCTAAGATTCTTCATAAGAAAAATGGAGGATGAAAGCCGTCTTACAGCTGTTCCACTCATATCGAGTTCTTCCAAATTTTCTACTTGCCCAAGCGTCTCTGGCACTTTTTCAAGTTTGAAGCAGCCTGAGAGATTCAAAGTTTTGAGGGATTTTAAACCATTTATACTGTTGGGAAGTCTCGCGAGATTTTTGTAGTCATTCAAATTCAACAATTCAAGTCCCGTCAAAAGTTCAATAGATGATGACACTTCTGAAATGGAAGTTCCATTTGATCAAATTGAAGTCACATAATTAAGTAACATGTTATAGTTAAGTCAAAAACAATTGGAATCAGAAAATTCAAACCCAACCCAATAAAATTGGTCCGCATCGAGGTTGCATGATGATTTGAGGGTTCAAAAATTATTTAATTTCTTCTGCTGTTTTTTTCCCAATGGTTATTGATATATTATTTCTTTCTATAACAGGATAAATTAGATTGAAAGAGATTTTAGATCAGTTTTTGATAAGATCATTTATTACACACATGAAATTAATTAGATTAGCTAAATATGTAATGATATTGATATATCATTGGTGTCGCGACTGTTGTCATTATCATTATTGGTATTTAGCTCAAGAGTCAATCGAAGAACAAAGTTTCGTTTTTATTTTTCAAATCTGATTAATAGAGCACAAAGTATCACAACATATAAATATACAGTCTTCAAAAGTTGAAGTTATAAGTTCATTTATAGTACTACTTTTTTAACTAAAACAGTGTTGAATCATTAATGCTAAAATATGTTTCGTAGTTACTAATCATGCAAAAAAAAAAAGGAATTAATAATAGAGAATAAGAATGAGTAACTGTTCTTCAATTCCCAGCCATATTTATTGGCCACCACTTTTAAAGCGTCTCTCCACTTTTGTAGCCTTTCTATATTATTCTCAAAAACTTCTTCGTGTTTAGCAAAAGATTCTCCAAAACTTGCTATCTTTTTCCTCACCAAAATTGGTTCCACATCATAGAAAATTGGAAAAATTTGATCATCTCTATTTTTGCATTCAACAATCTTAACAAGTTCATCCAAGCACGAAGTGGAAGAAGCATGGTTTTTCTTGAGAACAATAACTGAAATTCTTGATTCTTCAATTGCTTTAAGAAGATTTGGTGAACTAGATCCTCCTTTCTCAAGTTCTCTGTCATCCCTGAATACATAAATGCCTTTATTTTTCAAAGCAGCATAAAGATAGAAAGAAGGCTACAAATTTCTGTTTGGAAATGAAGAAAATGATAGAAAATTTTCTGATCTAGAATCTTCTCGTTAATTCATCGAAATATCTGATACAAGTAGTATTTATATTGTTTTTCACATATTAACTAAGTTTGTTACCAACTGAATACACTAAGATAAAAGAATGAAAAAAAGAATTGAGCTGAGCTGGCACTTCAGTTGTTTTTCTTCCTTTTTGGCTGCATAATGAGCTCTTTTAACACCCTCCCTCGAACTTAACGAGCAAAGTTGCACATTAAGTTTGGCTCTGAAGAAATTGAACTAAGTAAAAGTAAGTTGCTTGGTTAGAATATTTGCAATTTGTTCTGCACTTGGTATGTAGCTGCCTTCAAGTTCTTTTGCAAGTATTTTGTCTCTCACAAAGTGCATATCTAACTCAATATGTTTAGTTCTTGAGTGATAAACTGGATTCTTGGCTAACTCAATTGCACTCACATTATCACACCAAATTTCTGCAAGTGCTCTATATTCACTTTCTACACTAGATCTAGCTACTACTGATTGCTTCTTCGAAGACCATGATACCAAATTGTTTCCTAAGTATATGCAGTAAACTATAATGGATTTCTTGTCATCTAGATCACATGCCGAATCTGCATCTGTGAATCCAAATGACTTCATTTGTCCTATTGAGCTAAATTTTAATCCATAATCTTTTGCTTTTTTTTAAATATCTTAACACCCGTTTGCAAGCCATTAGATGCTAAAGTGTAGGAGCAGCCACATACTGACTTAACTTATGCACAGCAAATGATATCTCTGGTCTAGTTAAGATGAGATACTGTAGGCCACCAACTATGCTTCTGTAGGTAGATGCATCTTCAATATATTGCCCCAATGGTCCTTTTACTTCTTTCTGAAGTTTGATTCCTGTACTAATTGGTGTGTTAATTCCTTTACACTCTAGCATTTTTGCCTTGGTGAGTAAATCTCTGATATACTTCTTCTTGGATAAGTAAATTTCTCCATCTGCATACAACACTTCTATCCCAAGGAAGGAAGATAGAATACCTAAATCTTTTAAGGCTAACAATGTTTTAAACTTTGAGATAAATTCTTCAAGAATAACACTGCTAGGACCTGTGATAAGGATGTCACCAACATATATTAATACCATGATCACGAAATCCTTGCCTGTTTTGATTAACAAAGATGTATCAGCTCTGGAGTTTTTGAAACCCCATTGTATTAAGCAACTCTTGAGTTTTTCATACCAAGCTCTAGGAGCTTGTTTTAAACCATAAAGAGCCTTATGCAGCTTACAAACATATTCAAGATGTTTTGAATCTTCAAACCCTTCAGGCTGATGCATATAAATTTCTTCAGTGAGATCTCCATTTAAAAATGCATTATTAACATCTACTTGCCTTACCTTCCTGTTGCACATTACTGCCAAACTCAAGACAACTCTCACTGTTGATGGCTCAACTACAGCACTAAATGTTTCAAAGTAGTTTACTCCTTCAATTTGTTGAAAACCCTTGGCAACTAATCGAGCTTTGTATTTAGCCACACTGCCATATCTGTATTATACTTAATTCTAAACACCCATTTGTTGTCAACAATTCTGTAAGGAGATGTATTAGGAACCAAGGAATGTACCATTCTTTATAAATGCATCATACTCATCTTTCATGGCTTGAAACCATTTCTGATCAGCCATTGCTTCTTTCACTGTATCTGGTTCTCTGTTCACAATCACAATTGCATAAACCTTTAGTTTGAATATACCTGCTTTACTTTAGATAATCATTGTATGTGTGTTTTGAGAAGAGTTTGGTTGAATGATGTTTGAAGGAAATGAGTTATTTGGTGGTTCTTGACTAACTGGATTAGGATTTTAAGTATTGGTTTATATTTCTGATGGTTGGTGTACATATAAGGTCTGTTGTGTTTCTAGTGATTGATGGATAGGTGAGATTTCTTGTTGATTTTCTTGATAATTTGTATAAGTTGTTCTCCCTGATTGTTCAATATTCCTGCTACGAGAACTTGCTGAGGGACTTGAATCAAAATTCCCATCAAAAGAATATGGAAGAGTAGATAAGGTAACAATTTGTTGCTATATGTATATGTAAGATGAAAAGGATAATGGAATATGTGATGTTTGAAAAACAGGATCAGTGGAGAAATGAAATGTATTTTCATCAAATATAACATGTTTAGCAATATAGATTTGACCTGAAGAGTGCAGGCATTTGGATATTTTGTTAAATGAACTATAACCAATAAAGATGCATTTACTTGAATGATAATCAAATTTGTGTCTGCTATAATCTCTCAAACAGGGATAACAAGTACAACGAAAACATTTCAACATTGTATAATCAGGTTTGTGTTTAAAGAGCTTCACATATGGTGATGAGTATTTGAGTACAGGTGTGGGTAGTCTATTTATATGGAAAACTGCTATGTGAAAAGCATCCCACCAGAATTTGAATGGCAATTTAGCTTGAGCAAGTAAAGTGAGGCCTATTTCAACTATATGTCTATGTTTTCTTTCAACTAGGCCATTTTGATGGTGAGTGTGAGGACAAGAACATCTGAACATGATGCCATTTTGGTTTAAGAATTCTGTGAATACTCTGTACTCTCACTTCCAATCTGATTGCAGGATTTTGATAGTTTTGTTGAATTGATTTTCAACCTGCAATTTGAATAATTTGAATACTTCTAACGCATCTTATTTGTATTTTAAAGGATAAATCCAAGTATATCGAGTAAATTCATCCACAAAACTAATGTAATATCTATAGTTGTCCCTAGATAAAATAGAAGATGGCCCCCACAAATCAGTATGTATGAGTTCAAACTCTTAAGTTGTTTTGGTTTCAGTAATAGGAAAATGAAGTTTATAAACTTTACCTAACTGACAGGCTTCACAAAGAATATTTGAGAGCAACTTGAGATTCCTTTAAGATGATTTAATATGAGCACAATTATTCAACAAATGCATCAAAATTTGATTACTTGGATGACCAAACCTTCTATGTAGTAGAATTATTTCATTACGAATTTGATTACAGGAGATTGCAGTGGTATGAAAACAGTATTTACAATACTGATTACTCTTATTGACACCAAAATTAAAAGGATTTGAAACATAACATGAATGTTTAATATCAAGCTAAGAATTAACATATGATAACATGGACAAAGATGTACTGGATTGAACTAATTGAAGTTGAGAAAAATATGATTAATGAGAAATAGCAGATGATGAATGAGGATGAAGTAACAATCTATAAAGTCCCTTATCAGGAAGCCCTTGTAAAAGAACATGCCCCCTCAGTTTGTCCTTCACAAAATGAATATTACCAAGAAATTCAGCAACAAGGTTATTATCAGTTGTAAGTTTTAAAACACTTAAAAGGTTCTTTATAATAGAAGGAACAAGCAGGATAACCTTTAGTGCAATCTGTGTGTGATTTTGATACTGTGATAAACCTTTGAAACACATATATGAATCTCCAATATGAGTTATAGACAAACCTTGTCCATTTCCCACAATTGGCTGATCTTTGACTCTGAATTCCTCTCTGATTTGCATATTAGCCATGTTATTAGTTAGATGGTGAGTGGCACCACTGTCAAGATACCATCCATCATCAGCAGCTCCTTTAAAATTTGTAACAAAAGCTTTCTAGCTCTAGCTCCAGACATATATGTGGAGTCTGGTATGTAAGTTGATCCAGGTATATAGGTGTAGTAACCAGGACAAGATCCATAATTGTCTCCATAATTAGTTGTAGCATAATCACAAGTAGATCCTCCAAAATTAATACCAATATCATAACTGGCCATATCAACTTATTTCATATTTTTACCTCTTCCAAAATGCCTTGGTGATGTTGGTATAAAATTCTCATTAAATCTATTTCAGCAAGCATCAGTTGTATGATTTGGCTTAAAGTAGATCTGGCCATAGATCACAGCTTGTGATTCATCAGACATATCATTTCCAGTAGGCATGTTACCAAAACTCCCTTTAGTATATGGAAAAGGTTTTGTTGGCATATACTATCCTTTGCCTTGAATATTACTAAAAGGACAATGATTATGATGAAAAATTCTATGATTTGAATTAAAAAACATTCCTCTGCCATGAACATTGTTTCTACCACCAAGATTACCATAAAATTGACTTCAGTATCCACCTCCATAACCTCTTCTTCTTACATTTCCTCTCATTTAAGTATAATTTGCATTGAACAAATTGCTAACACTTTGATCTTTTTGAGCTTGTTCTAATCTGGACTCATGAGTCAATGTTGGGTGATTTCTTAATATATAGGTGTCAGTGCGCAAGTGTATACAACAAATAATAAAGTGATAAGTATTCTAGTATCATCTCCATAGGGACTGATGCTTAAGAATTGCTACAACAAATAATTGTGGTGCAATTTCAATTAAATCAAATTCTTTTGAACAACTAAATTAAACTAAGAAATCTAAATGACAGAAAATAAAGTGCACTAAAATAAATCAACACGTCTCACAGAAGGATGTAATCACTAAAAATGATGTAGTTAAGTGAATTAACTCACTTAATGGTATTGATTGTTTTTTTCTATTATAGTACCGTTGCTACAACAATTACTACTGCATTGAGCAGAATCCTAATGCATCCTCAGCTGTCGCTTATTGGATTTTTTATATTTATATGCAACCTAACAATGACCAGTTGATAAATCACACAAGATATAACATTATGCGACCAAGGTTCCTAATTACCCTACAAGGTGAATCCCTATGTCTAGCTCATCACTAATTTTAAATTAAGTATAGCCCTATTCAAATTGAGTTAACCCAACTTGGGAAACCTAATCTAAAACCAAGTATTGCTTTAATATTTTCTACTAAAATAAGCCCTTTTGTGGCTCTCTCTTAGCTTGTATCACTAAATCGGTGATCAACCGAAATAGTGAATGAAATTAAGCACTATCAAAATAAAATGCTATAGCAATCATGCAGAAACACAATAATTTCAGTCAATAAACCATCAAGCTTATCATTCACTCAACCACAAATAGATTTAGTTCATGATTTTTATCAAAACAAAAAATAAAACCAATTCAGCCATCATATACATCATCGTGAATCAAAGAAAACAAAGAGAATATAGATAGAGGCGAGTGATCTGTTGAGTGTTAGAAAGTGTGTATTTATAATGGAGAAAATCATCATTTTACACTCCAAGTCTCACTAACATCCTTACTTTTATATCTTAAAGTCCCTTGTGATTTAATTATATATGTTTTATTTTAATTAAGTATTTTATGTATTCTATGAGACATCATGGTCATTTCACAATGAACGAGAGATCAGATAAAAAAATGGACAGCAATTTTGAACTCAGGACAATCGAAAACCTTAGAAGGAGCTTAAAAAGATAAATGGTACTGTTTATATATACGGTATTGTACACGACACTGTTCACATGTACTGTACAATGACGTGGCACTGTATGATGACGTGGCAGCATTTGATTGGACGAATGATGTGGAATTGACCGCGTATGTGGCATTGACTGATGATGTGGTGTTGACTGATGATCTGTCACGATCCTATTGGACTAAAATGCTGATGTGGCATTGACCGGCGACGTGGTAGAATGTTACTGGACCGAAAAAATGTGCGTACGGTACATGCATATACACGAAATGACAGCCCTGATGATGTGTTCCATCCAATAAGAACTTGCCACGTGGCTCAATCCTGAGCGTCCAAATTATTTTAATCTGATGGCCATAATTTACTCATTGTATCTATAAAAAGGGGGCTCCCCCCCTTAATTTGACACCCCTTAATCCATTTTGAGCTCTATTTTCTGTAATTCCATCTCCATCTTGTATTTTCTACGTATTTTAATAAAATTTTCATTTTACACCTAGTTCAATTAAGAGTAGCTAATTTCCTTTTAAGCTTTGGTTGAAGGTGAAGTCTCAACATGCTCTATGGGCTTAATTTGGTAAATTTACTTTTTCTTCCCCTCTAATTTATGTGATGTTTTGACTTTTCGTTAACAGATAGTAATAATCTTGTCTAGATATCGGCTGGTATAACCATCTCCCTAGGCAAGGTTATTACTATTTAGCACGGGAGCACTTAGCACCATATCTATTAGAGTGTGGTTCATGAGGAGTGGAAAATTCCCCTTCATGATTTAATTAGTACTAATAATGAATGTTAAGCCGATAGTGCATATTGAGTACAGATTCGGAGATCCAAGCACTTCATTTTAATAGTTTATTCCCACCGCTTTAATTTAAAGTAATAGATAGCCTACGTCATTTTTATTATAAATCCAACCACCAACTCAGAAAATTAATTCTACATAAAATTAAAATTCACCTCCTCGCGGGATCCACACTCGTCACCGTTGATCTATTCTACAATAGATTCGTGCGCTTGCGAGTTCAATAAAATTTACACAACAAGTTTTTGGCGCCGTTGCCAGGGAGGTAAGTTATTTTAATTCGTAAAATAAATTTTTAATTTCTTTATTTATTTATTTTTTAGTTGTTTTCTTGTAATTTTTTTTATTATTAAAAAAAAAGTGAATCTACATTTTGAGGTAAGTACTTTTTTTTTCTTTAAATTTTTGTAATTTAATTTAATTTTCATGTTATTTTTTTTATTTTGTTAATTTGGCAAGTTCAACCGTCTATTAATTTATATTAATTTGTTTCACACATTTATTATTTTTATAGCACTTTAGTTATTTTCATAGCAAAATTGTAACAACGTGATAAGGTTAATATCATAATTTCTCCCTCTTCTTATTTTTATTAATTTTGTTATCATTTTTTTTCTTCTTTGCATGCATGGTGTTAGGTCACATTTACCTAATCTTGAGCATATAGACTTTGAATTAGAAAAAACACTACACACACACAAACATGTTGCAATTAAAAATAAAATTGAAATGGATTTGCAACCAGCACCACAAGAGAGACCATTTAAGGATTACTTCAGTCCCTTAGCTAACTTGAGCACATCATGCATAAGATACCCAAATGTAGCCGCTAGGAGTTTTGAATTAAAACCTAGTGTGCTAAATTGTCTCCCAATATTCTATGGCCTAGAAAATGAAGATCGATATAATCATCTAAATGATTTCCATGCTATTTGTCAAACTTTTAAATATGAGAATTTTTCAAATGATGATGTTAACCTTAGATTATTCCCATTTTCTTTAAAAGATAGAGCTCGTTCATGGTTCAATGCATTGCCTGCTAATACATTACATCATAGGAACAAAGGGTAAAAAAGTTTTTGAATAAATATTTCCCAGGACATAAAACCAATGCTATTCGTAGGGAAATTTCAGAGTTTATCCAAAGAGAAGACGAGCAGTTTTTCGAAGCATGGGAGTGATTCAATGGGCTACTCCTAAAGTGTCCACATCATGGGTACAAAAAATGGCACCAATGCCAATACTTTTTGGAGGGATTATTACTGAATGTGCAAGAATGGCTAATGGCAACAAGTGGAGGAGAGCTACTGTCAAAAAGTGCATTAGAAATTTGGAATTTCTCCCAACGACAAGCGGATAATTTCCAATAATGGAGTCGTTCACTCAGGAATGCTAGAAGAGTTAAGGGAGTGAATGAGGTTCACATTGGCGAGCCAAGTTCAGAAATTAAAGAAGTCAAAGAGATAGTCGAAGGTATTTCTCGACAAATAGCATCGTTAACAGCTGCTAAATTAACAGAACCACATGACCAGGACTCATACCCAGATCAAGCCAATGCCATAGGTGTAATAAGAAAGCCATCAAACTGCAACCCTTACTCCAACACATATAATCCTGGATGGAGAGACCACCCTAATTTTTCATGGTCTCAAGGATTTCAACAAAATGGACCAGTAGCTCTAGCTCCAGCTCAACCAATGCAACCAATTCCTCAAAATCCTCAAGCATCTCAACCACCATTTAGACCATACAATTAGAACCCAAACTATTCTCAACCTAGACCATGGGAGGATGTATTTCAGAATTTCAAGAATCTTACTTACTCCACAATCGAGCAACAAAACCGCACCATTAATGAACTGCGAAATGAGATGAGAGCGGGCTTCAACTCACAAACCCAATCAGGTTCAAACCTTGAAAAAATGATGGGACAACTTGCTTCTTCAGTTCAGACCTTGGCAATGATTGTTGAGAAAGGTAAATTCCCAAGTCAACCAGTGCCTAATCCTAAAGGAGTGTATAAAGTAAGTACCAGTTCACCTCAGCAGCATGAGGAGGTAGCTGTCATACCTTGCGAAAAGGAAAAGAAGTCGACAACAAAGTGGAGATGTTGGCGATAAAAATAACTCAAATTGTACCGGTAAATACAGAAGACTCATCATCAGAGGAGAAAGAAAAAACTAACCCACGAGAATACGTTCCCAAAGCTTTATTTCCTCAGAGGTTAGCTAAAGCGAAGAAGGGAAAATCCACAAGTGAGATTTTTGAAATCTATAAACAGGTAAGTGTTAACATCCCTTTGCTTGACGCTATAAAACAAGTGTTATCTTATGCCAAGTTTCTTAAAGACCTTTGTACTAAAAAGAGAAACATTCATGTTCAAAAGAAGGCATTTCTAACAGAAAACGTTAGCTCTATACTCCAACACAAAATTCTTTTAAAATACAAAAATCCAAGCTCTCCCACTATCTCATGTAGTATAAGGAAACACATAATTGAGAATGCTTTGTTGGACTTAGGAGTTAGTATAAATCTATTGCCTTACTCAATATTTGTGAAACTTGGACTGGGAGAATTACACCCAACTCTAGTGGTGTTACAGCTTGCAGATCGGTCCATAAAAAACCTCGTGGTATTGTGGAGGACATGCTTATACAAGTATATAAGTTTTATTTTCCTGTTGATTTCATTATAATTGACAGTCAACCAATCCAGGATTTAAGGAAGCACATTCCCATTATCCTAAGACGACCTTTCTTGGCAACTGCCGACGCTCACATTCAATGCAGAACTGGAAATATGCAGTTGTCCTTTGGCAATATGATGATGGAGCTAAATATCTTCAACATTGCCAAACAACCTCACAATGAGATGATGAAATTGTGGATGTTGATTTAATAGAAGAATTAGTTGATAATTCTTTTCTTTCAAACCTTAGTGATGACCCTTTACAAACATGTTTAACTCACTTTGCTTTGGATTTTAATATTGATAGATCAGTAGATGAGGTTAACGCCTTACTTGATTCAGTACCATCCATGGACACTAACAAATGGAAGTCAATAGTAGAACAACCAGCACCATCAGAGAACAAACTGAGTCCATCATCAGAATCACCACCAAAACTTGAGCTTAAACCATTACTCGACACTTTGGAATATGCATTTTTGGGAGAAGAAAGCACTCTGCCAGTAATCATTTCATCATCCCTGAATGACGAACAAAAAGGTAAGTTGTTGGAAGTTTTAAAAGTGCACAAAGGAGCATTAAGATGGACCATAGCCGACATAAAAGGTATAAACCCAATGGACTGTATGCATTACATTCACCTTAATGAAAATACTAAACCTAATAGGGAAATACAATGTTGGTTGAACCCTAACATAAAAGAAGTTGTTAGAACTAAAGTCCTTAAACTATTAGACACAGGTATCATTTACCCTATTTCTGATAGTTCATGGGTCAGTCCTGTGCAAGTTGTCCCCAAAAACTCAGGAGTCATAGTAGTTACCAATGCTGATAATGAATTAATACCTATTAGAGTGACTACAGGATGGTGTGTATGTATTGATTATAGAAAGTTGAATTATGTCACACGTAAAGACCATTTTCCTTTACCATTTATCGATCAAATGCTTGATAGATTAACAGGTCATGAATTCTATTACTTCCTAGATGGCTACTTAGGATATAATCAGATTCCCATAGCACCAAAAGATCAAGAGAAAATCACTTTCACTTGCCCTTTTGGCACTTTTGCATATAGAAGAATGTCATTTGGATTATATAATACACCTGCTACATTTCAACGATGCATGTTAAGCATTTTTTCTGATATGGTTGAACGATTCCTTGAAGTATTTATGGATGACTTTTCTATTTTTGGTGATTCATGTGATCAATGTTTACATCATCTAACATTAGTTTTGTAGAGATGTATAGAGAAGAATTTGGTCCTAAATTGAGAGAAATGTCATTTTATGGTAAAACAATGTATTGTTCTCGGTCACATCATTTCGAGTGAAGGTATTGAGGTTGATAAGGTCAAGGTGGATTTCATTTCCAATCTTCCTCCACATAAAATAGTCAGAAAAGTAAGATCTTTCTTTGGGCATGCGGGTTTTTATAGACGTTTCATTAAAGATTTTAGCAAAGTTTTTAAATCCTTATGCAATTTACTTGCTAAGGATGTACCTTTTGTCTTTAATGATTCATGTCTTGTAGCATTTGAGAAACTAAAGCAGTTGTTAACATCATCACTCATCATTCAGCCCCCAAACTAAAACTTACCATTTGAGCTCATGTGTGATGCATCTGATTATGCAGTAAGAGCAGTATTAAGACAAAGAGTTAATCGAATTTCCCATGTCATTTACTATATTAGTATGACATTGAATGATGCACAGTTGAACTATTCAACCACTGAAAAAGAAATGCTAACAGTAGTGTTTGCATTAGAGAAATTTCGATCTTATCTTATTGGTTGTAAAATAATTATTTTTACAGATCATGCTGCTCTTAAATATCTTCTCACAAAGAAAGATACAAAAGCCAGACTAATTCGTTGGGTGTTACTTTTGCAGGAATTTGACTTTAAAATCAAGGATAAAAAAAGGCACAGAAAATGTTGTAGCAGACCATCTCTCTCGTCTCAATTTTGATACAATTACAGAACCCACTATTAAATGAATCATTTCCAGATGAACAATTGATGAGTGTAAAAGTATTACCATGGTATGCTGATATAGTTAACTATCTTGTTATAGGTAAACTTCCGGAGCATTGAACTAAGTAGGACAAGGCCAAAATTCTTGCAAAAATAAAGAATTTCTTCTGGGATGACCCTTATCTGTTCAAGTATTGTGCAGATCAAATTGTCAGACGATGTGTCCCAGAAAATGAATTTCAAAATATCTTTTCATTCTGCCATGAACAAGCTTGTGGAGGCCATTTCAGCGCTAAGAAAACAGCTACTAAAATACTATATTGTGGTTTCTATTGGCCAACTATATTTTGAGATGCTTACATTTTTTGCTCTTCATGTGATAGGTGTCAACGAATGGGGAGCATTACGCGAAGGAACATGATGCCACTAAACCCAATTTTAGTGGTTGAGATTTTTTATGTATGGGGTATCGACTTCATGGGACCCTTTCCCCTTTCTTTTGGCCATCAATACATATTTGTCGCTGTTGACTACGTATAGAAATAGGGGGGAAGCAGTTCCATGTAAAACCAATGATCACAAGGTGGTGATCGAATTTTTGAAAAGCAACATTGTTTCACGCTTTGAATTCCCTCGAGCAATAATCAATGATGGTGGAGCCCACTTTTATAACAAATCATTCAAAACTCTTTTGACAAAGTATTTCATTACTCACAAAGTGGCGACCCCATATCATCCGCAAACCAGTAGCCAAGTTGAGATCTCCAATCGAGAGATAAAGCACATATTAGAAAAGACGGTGAGACCAAACAGAAAAGATTGGTCATTAAGACTGGATGATGCATTATGGGCATATAGAATAGCTTTCAAGACCCCGATAGGGATGTCACCCTATAGGCTAGTATATGGAAAAGCTTGCAACCTACCTGTGGAACTCGAGCATCGAGCATACTGGGCCATCAAGAAATTAAACTTTGACATGCAGCAAGCTAGCTCAGAAAAAAGATTACAGTTGGCAGAACTTGAAGAAATTTGTAATGATGCATATGAAAATGCCAAGATTTACAAATAATGAATGAAAGTCTTTCTTGACAAGCAAATTATGAGAAAATCTTTCACCCCAAGTCAGAAAGTGCTTTTATTTAATTCTCGCTTGCATCTATTCCCAGGTAAGTTACGCTCTTGATGGACTGGTCCCTTTATAGTTCATACTGTTTTTCCACATGGAGCAATTAAAATTAAGGATCCAAAGAACGATGTAACTTTTAAAGTTAATGGTCAAAGATTAAAGTCATATCTAGAGTACCAACCACATGAAAAGGACACTGAAATCGATCTGAGTGACTCGCCAAACTTGAATTGAGAATTTTTCTTATTTATTTCTTCTTTTTGGTGATTTAAATTTGTGTGAAAGTGTGTTTATTTAATCATTCAGTTTTTTTTATCACTTTTAACCATGTGTGATTCAACTAGACAGATCCTCTTGAACATTCTCAGACAACTTCAACGTGTACAATCTCATTTAAGAAGCCAGATACAATTTTGTAAAACACATCGTATTTGGAAGTTGCAACCTCTAGAGTTTGTATCCCACAATGAAGATCTAGAAAGACAACTCAAAGAAATTGAGGGAGCTATCAACGACAACCAAATTGAACTTGAGGTAAACTCAATAAGAGGACGATTATGAGATTATTATTTTTCTTTTCTTTTCTTTTCTTTTTTGTGTTCTCTAGTTTGTTACCTCGGTTAAGTGGTGGATAACGGTACTCCGTGACAATCAAAGTCGGTTCCTTCAATTTCCCATAATAACTGATATTCTGAGAAGAAGGTATGGACAAAAACACGATTCTAGCAAAGCTTCACAAGCGATTTCCTTCACTTCTTCAGAATCCCCTCCTTACAATCTATAAAGATCGGTCCGAACGTATGCGATTTCTTATGAGAAATAACGTCCCTGCTGACATCCGTTGGTTAATCGAGGCCAAAGTACGTTTAGTAAGTGAGTTGCTTCCCAAATTTATTGCATACATGCCTGGTTGTGGTAAAGGAAATTATTCAAGAAATATAAGAGCTCAAAAACTTCATGTTGACTGTCATAAGTGCGCTATGATGAAATGCGATAAAAATCCTTATTCTTTAGGAATGATGTCTGATAACAGGGAAGATAAGATTCAATTCATTAGGGATGGCTTGAATAAAGAGTCATTGGATGATATCCTTTTGTCTCTTGAAACGCATCCCAGTAGATACGTACAAAGAGCAATTCTCTTGTTATGGCCATTATTTCAAAAAGAGCATGTACGATATAGTCTTCAGAATCTGACTATAAATGACCTTGTTTGCCAGTTTATAAAAAAACTGGATGGGAAGTCTATCCTCGACCCATAGAGGGCGTTCATGCCATTTCTGGACGTAAAACCGGAGGAAGATGTGAGCCACAATCACAACTACCTGTAAATATATTTTTACTGTTGTTTCATTTTATTGTTGTTTTATTTCACTGTTGTTTTATCAATTGCATTATTGTCTTTAATAATTGATTTTTTTTTCTCTTACTATTTTCTTTTTGACTCTTGAGCCATGTGCTTTACACGTTAATTGACATAGACATGCTACCTCCTATACAGCTGTTAATAATTGTCACCAAGATCCTTGATATATGATCCTTTCTTTTTAGTCTCACAAATTGTTTTTGAGAAGCATCTCAATGGCAGCTACTCCCAATAAACAATTCAAGAACATTTGTGTGCTCTCTATATTTAACTGTGGCAAACATAAAAAGTTCGTTGAGGCAGCTATAGATCTTGGTCGAAGCCTAGCAGAAAGAAATTTGCATTTGGTATATGAAGGAGGTGACCGCGGGTTATCAAAGCTAGTCTCAGAAGCTGCTTATCTCAGAGGGAAACAAGTGTTAGGCATCATCCCAAAAAGCCTAAAACCGTTGGGCTGTATGTCTGACTCACCAACTGGAGAAGAGTTAGTCATCTCAAGCATGCAAGAAAGAATAACTGAAATGCTAAATCATGCTAATGCTTTTATTTTCCTAGCAGGAGATCTTGCAACTCTAGAGGCACTAATCACATTAGCATCTTGGACCCATCTGAACATTCATCAGAAACCCATCAGTTTGTTAAATGTCAATAACTTTTTTGATGGCTTCATCGCATTTCTTAACCATGCAATAAAAAACCATTTCATCCCTTTCACAGCGAAAAAATTTTTTATTTACTACTAACGAGTTACTTAATCCGTTACAAGCTTATAGACCAGAGCCATATCCCAAGATCCTTGTGTTGGAATGGCCAACTAATGATGGTAACAGTAGCCGTAGTAAGAAGTGCAAATTAGATTTAACTCTCCGCTTGTAAATATTTTCTTCTGTGATGCAGTACTCAGGTGATGTCTTCTAAACCCTATTTTCTTTCAAACATTGAGGACAATGTTCCGTTTAGGTTGGGGGGAGGGAATAGTTGACAATTGTGGAATATCTCAATCTTGGTGAAGTTTTTACTGATTTTTATTGTAGAAACTAACTGTGGCTAAATTTTTTAGTCGAAGATAGCCGAATATGGAGTGTAGTGACTTTAGAAACACATATTCTTATTTAAAAAAAAATATTCAGACGTTTCTTTTAAGCTTAGACAATCATTTTGAGTGTGATTTTTTCTAACTTCTTTTACCAATTAGTTTTTTTTATGTCATTTTCACTGTTTTGCATGCATAATCTTCATGACTATAATAGGTTTAGGGGTAGAATTTATAAAATATATATATATATATATATATTGTGTGATCCTTTTACATTAGATGACATGATAGCTTTCAAATTTTAGTATTTGTATTATCTTTGGTCTTGAGTTATGATATACCATGTTTGTTACTCTACATGTTGATATTGGAGACAAATATAAGTTGCTTGAAAGAATGCACATATCATAATAAATTCCAAGTGAGTTTTTCAGCCTGTCATTTTTCTTGGAGAGAAACCTTTTTTGCCCATTCTTCATTCAGCTTAGCAATTTATCGCTTTGTACATTATCTCTAGATTCCCTTAGAGTTAACATTCTCTAAAAAAAAAAAATGTGTGTTGCCACATCTGAAGGTCCATCTAACTAGTAGATATAGAAGATTATTTAGAACCCTAAAAGATGACTAAAAGGAAATCTTTGGTCCGTTTAAGCCTTTCCAGCCAACCCTATTAATATATATCCATAGTTAACCCCTTTGAGCCTTGAAAAAAAAATCTTTTTCTTTGGTAACCTATTATCTTGTCCCACTCCAATGTGGAGTATCACCTTATATTTTGTATTTCCCACCACCCATTTGTGTATGAAAATAAAGATAATTTTGCATTCATGAAAAAAAAAGGTGTTATAAAAATAAAAAAATAAAAAAATAAAATAAAATAAAGAAAAAAAAAGAGAAAAAAAAATTCAAGTGAAAAGCACCTAACAATCTCCAAAGTTCTCTATTTTTCAAACATATATTTTGTTTTTCCTATTATCCTTTCTTTGTTAGCCACGTCCCTAGCCTACGTTACATCCTAATAAAAGTCCTTCTTGATTTTAGGAAACTATAGCCTGAAATAGAAACTAGTTATATGGGTTGAAAAGATGTGGTAGTGCATATTAAAAAAAAAAAAAAGAATGATGAATACATTGGTTTGATTAGCATTTTTGAATTAAAATCATATTATTTCTAAGCTGAAGGCATATTTCTGTCACCTTGGTGAGAGTGTGTAATATTACGTCTTTATTATTTTCACTCAATTTACCATTCACTAGAGTGATTATTTTTTGGTTTAATTTCTTTGTGATAGTATCACTACTACCGGTGAGATTTTGGGGTTTGATATGTCATTCTTGAAAGTGACTCGATTACTGAAATTGTGACAAAGTTTTCTAGACTGATTCATTTGGAGAGTTGATGTGGGGATGATATTTCTTTTGACTGTAGATAATTCTTAAACTTTTATTTGATTGTTATCATTAGTCTGATTGAATAAACACAACTGTTTAAAAAAAAATTCATTTTTGTTTGAGTTTTGTTTTCGCTTAATTTGCTAGGGACTAGCAACAAGCTAGTTGGCGGGTGTGTTAAATGCTAGAAAGTGTATATTTATAATGGAGAAAATCATCATTTTACACTTCAAGTCTCACTAACATCCCTACTTTTATATCTTAAAGTCCCTTGTGATTTAATTATGTATGTTTTATTTTAATTAAGTATTTATGTATTCTAAGAAACATCATGGTCATTTCACAATGAACGAGAGATCAGATAGAAAAACAGACAATAATTTTAAACTCAGGACAGTCGAAAACCTTAGGAGGAGCCTAAAAAGATAAATGGTACTGTTTATATATACAGTATTGTACACGACACTATTCACATGTACTGTACAATAACCTGGCAGCATTTGATTGGATGAATGATGTGGCATTGACCGCTTATGTAGCATTGACTGATGATGTGGTGTTGACTAATGACGTGTCACGATCCTATTGGACTAAAATGCTGATGTGGCGTTAACCGGTGACGTGGCAGAATGTTAGTGGATCGAAAAAACGTGCTACGGTACATGCATATAAACGGAATGACAGCCCTGATGATGTGTTCCATCCAATAAGAACTTGCCACGTGGCGCAATCCTGAGCGTCCAAATTATTTTAATCCGATGGCCCTGATTTACTCATTGCATCTATAAAAAGGGGGCTTCCCCACCTAATTTGACACCCCGTAATCTATTTTTGAGCTCCATTTTCTGTAATTCTATCTCCATCTTGTATTTTCTATGTATTTTAATAAAATTCCCATTTTACCCTTAGTTCAATTATGAGTAGCTAATTTCCTTTCAAGCTTGGGTTGAAGGTGAAGTCTCAACATGCTCTATGGGCTTAATTTGGTAAATTTACTTTTTCTTCCCCTCTAATTTATGTGGATGTTTTGATTTTTCGTTGACAGATAGTAATAATCTTGTCTAGATATTGGCTGGTATAACCGTCTCCCAAGGCAAGGTTATTACTATTTGACACGGGAAGCACTTAGCACCATATCAATTAGAGTGTGGTTCATGAGGAGTGGAAAATTCTCCTTCATGATTTAATTAGTACTAATAATGAATGTTAAGCCGATAGTGCATGTTGAGTACAGATCTGGAGATCCAAACACTTCATTTTAATAGTTTATTCCCACAGCTTTAATTTAAATTAATAGATAGCCTACGTCATTTTTATTATAAATCCAACCACCAACTCAAAAAATTAATTGTACATACAATTAAAATTCACCTCCTCGTGGGATCGACACTCGTCACCGTTGATCTATTCTACAATAGATTCGTACGCTTGCAAGTTCAACAAAATTTGCACAACATGATCCTTTTAGATTTCTTGATTCTCCTTCTTCACGTCTGCAACTTCTGATTAGGCGTTGAATTCTCTTCTCTTTGTTGTTTTCTTTTTATTTTCTCATTGTTTTCTTGTGCTTGACGGCTCTCTCCTTTTCTTTTATGTGCGCTTCCTTTTATAATTGAAAACTAAGGCAACTTGACGCCTAGGGCACGCATCTTCCATATTTGGAAACTGCAGATCGCAGATTTTTTCTGAGATTCATGCAAATTTTTCTCCTTTGTTGTTCTAGGATTGCTACAGCAATGGTGCTATAGCAATGGTGCTACAACAATGCATTGTTTCAAACTAGTTCCTACTTTTCTGCAGCCAATTTCATTCCTCATTTTTCCAAGCCCATTGCATAATATTTCTTCTTTGAATTTGCACTTCCAATTGCCTACAATGTAAACACATAATCTAAGCACACACAATTTATTCCAAAATCACCTAATTTATTGCAAATAACTAAAAATAGATAAATATGCAAAATTAAGCTAAAATGCAACTAAAACACATCATTTACTCTCTAAGTAATCTTGATTTAAGTCCAAAAGTGTCATTGATAACTCTCATTTCATAGAGTTATCAGTCAACAATAATGCATAGGCACATCAAAGTTCCTATTTTTGCCAGTAATTAAAGTGGCTACATCAAGATAACTAGGTCCTAAACCATTTAAGATTTGTGATATTAAGTCCTTTTCTGATAATGGACTGCCAGCGCAAGCCAATTTATCAGCCATAACTTTCATTTTTAAACAATAGTCCTCCACACTTAGTGAATCTTTTTTAAGTAAACTCATTTCATATTTCAATTGAAGAACTTTAGTTTGTGACTAAACTCCAAATTTCTTTTCAATTGTTTGCCAAACAGCAAAAGAAGAATCTAGATTAAGAACAAGACTTATGATACCGTCACTAAGTGAAGAGAGTAACCAGCTGAGAAGTTGATCTTGAGCTCGCCAATTCAAGTAAGCAGGATTCTCAATTTGTTGAGTAGATCCATCTGTTCCATTATGAGAAATGAAGCGTTCTGGTGCTGGTTTATCTCCATTGATGTATCCTTCAAGCCGATTACCCCTTATAGAAGAAAGAACTTGAGATTTCCAAATCATATAATTTGATCTATCAAGTTTTACTGGAGTAATAAAGGAGAAAGTAATTTGTGAAGCTTGCTCTGTATTTTGTCTGTTTTGATTACGTGAATTAGCCATATTTGGCTCTGATACCAAGAAAGAAGACTATAAATTTCTGTTTGGAGATGAAGAAAATGATAGAAAATTTTCTAATCTAGAATCTTCTCGTTAATTCATCGAAATATTTGATACAAGTAGTATTTATATTTTTTTTTCACATATTAACTAAATTTGTTATCAACTGAATACACTAAGATGAAAGAATGAAAAACAGAATTGAGCTGAGCTGGCACGTCTCTAACTGTCGTTGTTGAGCTAGCACTTCAGTTGTTTTCGTTCCTTTTTGACTATATAATGAGCTCTTTTAACAGAGATGACTCGTGAGTGAAGCTTTTACGGGTGTCTTCTCCTCTAAAGCTTAAGAAGACATATTTCCCATGAGAGACATTTTGGATGCTCATAGAAGCCATTGTCTATCAATTTGTTCCTGAAAATTTAGAATAAATCAAGTGAAATCCTAGAAACAATACTATGCAAATAACAAGACTCATCCAAAATAATGTGCACCACAAAAATGAAGATGTATATGTCAAGCATCAAAGTTGTACAAACTAAGGGTGTGTTTAGTGCACCACATTATATTGCTTAATCTGTATTGAATGGCATTACATTAATTTATAATGCAGTACTATTATGTATTACATAGGATGTTGTTTATTTAAATTCTTTACACTATTATGTATATTGAATTTATTATTTCACTTTATTAATAAAAATTAGAAGTTTTTTGATAAAGTAGTACTTTTTATTTAAGTATATAATAAGCTTACTTAGAAAATAAAATTTAATCAATTATACTTTTTTTACATGATAAATTAACATAATATTATAATACTTATTAATATTTTATTTAAATATGTAATTTAAATTTATAACAAAAATTATAATACATTATTTTAATAAAAAATGAAAAAAATAAAAATATTGAAATAGTTTTTATATAATAAAAGTAAACATTTAATTACAAGATATTGCTTAATCCGTGCCCAAGGAATTTCAAATTTCATGACGTCCTTTCACCTAGGTCTTGTGTTTTGTTTTATAACAGACTAATTTACAATAACTTCATGTTAACAGAAATTATTAGGGTTAAATAAATATCACTAGAAAGAACTAAAAATTTTAAGATTATAACTAATCATCCAGATTATATATATGCAAAGAAATTTTGATAGAAAAACTGACAAAAACTAGAAAATTTTCATTTTCTTTTATCAACCTCCTAAAAGAGGACAAACATATATAAGTCGCACCTTTTATATATATATATATATATATATATATATATAAAAATAATGACCTTGGTGGTATTAGCGAATTTGGTCAAATATAATTGACAATAAATTGTACCTAAATATATAGATGCATTAAATTCAGAGTTTACTTACATAAAAAGTTATTAAACTTAAGAATGGTTCTGATTTCAAAACTAATGATCTTATTCTATTAAACAAACTAAACAGATAATCCATCAGCCTCTCATTTACTCTCATTGAAACTGATAAATTTCAGAATGTAAGAGAAATTTTTTTGCACATGGTGATTGGAGAGTGTGCACGCCAAAATCTCGATCAGAGCCTCTAACTAAGAAAAGGGAAAGAGTTTGTACAAAATTAACATTCAAACATTTCTTTCAATTTATTTTTTTTTTCATTTTTTAAACATCAAGATATACAAATTAATTCTGAAAAGAAAAGAGAGAGATGTATGAGATAGAACTTACAGCTTTTGAGTGTGAAGCAGTAAGCCAGTTAAATGAACTCCAACGCAGTATTTGATTCAAAGAATTTAATCATGCAAATATATTTTTTTTGGAAAAAAAATTAAGTAACCAGCTAATGAATGTGTTTCTGAAAGCAAGTCTTGGTCAAAGAGTGACTTTCTTAATAATTAATAAATATTGTCACTGTTTACCCTCATGATGAAGTTACCATCAAACAAACTTAAATTAATCAAGAGTTGTAGACCCAAATATTTCTCAAAGACCAAAATTTACCCGTACAAAAAATTATGAAACTTGATAATGGTCTGTTTTGGAAATTAATGATCTTCTTATTCATGTTACTTCTGAAAATAAAGAGAACTGCATCGCGTAAAACTTACAGCTTCGATTATGTTGCAGGCGGCAGAGGAGGTTTCTTAATAAGAATTTCAACAGAAAACATTCTAAGTTCTAACACCAAATATGTTTTAAATATCAACCACATGCCGATTTAACTACATGCCAACGATGCGGAATTCCGATTTCCAGGGCATCTTCTATTTAACAAAATCAAATAATAAGAATCAACCGTTGTCAATTCTTATCAGTAAAGTCTTCAAATTGACATTGCGGTCTCAGTTGTTTAACGAAAAAAAAAATTCAACAGTTGTCAATTCCTATCAACCAAGTCCTCCAACCAAAATTAAATATCGGGGTGGAGAAACGACAAATAAAAATCAAATGTCGAATCCTCTTCATTGTATCATGAATAAATCTGATTTAGGTCTGAGTCCATATTTTAACATAACCCATTTTCAGACATGCCATGAATTGTAAATTAAGCCAAGGACCTTCGTACATTCATTACGTGGCCTGCTCTGTTTTATGCTGAAAACTCAAGAAATTCTACAATTCCTCTGTTCTACCACATCATTCATTCAACAATAAATAATCAAATTCCAATTGATTAAATAATATTTTTATTAAGAAAATTGCAAAAGAGGTAGTCGCTAGAAATAAGTAATTGATTAAATAAACACTGGGTTGGCACTGTGTTTGTGGTAAAATTTTGTTAAAGACATGTGTACATAAACTACCAAGGCACTGAAAATGTGAAATTAAAACAATATATTGAATGAAAACAATACATATTTGTAGTGAAGGAATCTCAAAATCTACTCACTAGCTATGACTCGTGTAGGACAACCTTCACAAATTGACCTTGTTGATTGATTGCTTTTGCTTGGGAAATCATAGAGTTGATGCAAAACATCAGGTGGGATGCACTTCCTGGGCATATTATCGAACACGTCCTAGGCACGAGAATTATACCATAATTCCTCAACGACTCCTCTCTGGATCTTGGCCTGCAAAATCCATATAATCACTCCTTTGTCTATTTTTCCTTTGTTCTGAACCTAAATCAAGCTGGGATCAATCATATTCATATAGATATTTGTCAATTCAGGCACTGTTCAACATTTGTCCACTAAGCATTGTAGCCTCAACTCCTAGGTTCAAGTATTTAAACCCATAAAAATTCACAGAGGAAATGACAAGGAAGAGTGTGAGCTCAATAACCCTTACAAACGGACACCTTGAAGATTGCCAATAAATCAGACCCTCTGTTTATTTGTAGCTGCTGCTAAAGTGCTAACCACGGTTAACAAACTTGGACACCAATCTGAAGAGCTCATCAATGCCGCGTCACTCCCCCTTAACTAATTTAAAACAATTTTTTGAATAAATAAAATGTAAATGAATTATCATGTGCAAAATAATAGAATGTAATGGTAAATAGCTTTTGCCCATTATTTGAGTTCATCTTTGAGGTTGTGGTTCCTCATCACCACAGCAGCCATTCCGCTGGCTTCGACTCGAAAAGCATATTTAGTTTATTTAAGTTAATGATATATTTATATTTATTTTTAAAATATAATATCAATTTTGGGGTTACTATAGTCAAGAGTATAATAGTTAAAAAAAAAAAAAAACCGTAAAATATAAGAAGCACGTCGAAGTTAAGTCAATTATTATGTGATCACTTAAGTTGATTATTCAGTGATTATCAATGGGCCTTTGGCTCAGTGGGAGAACTCTTGCACTTACAACTGTGAGAGCAAGGGTTCAAGTCTCCATAAGGATATTATGGAGATTAATTTAAAAATAGCCCCCAAGCTCGTCGAATGAGAGTTGGTTGGCGATCTGTCTGAATCGCCCCTCACTTGTGTGGACTCGGGTTCGAGCCTTGGGGGTGGGGAGGGGGGTAAAGGGTTCGAGCCTTGGGGGTGGGGAGGGGGGTAAAAATTGGGTTCGAGCCTTGGGGGTGGGGAGGGGGGTAAAGGGTTCGAGCCTTGGGGGTGGGGAGGGGGGTAAAGGGTTCGAGCCTTGGGGGTGGGGAGGGGGGTAAAAATTGATTTGGGCTTGCTCACTCACCCTTTCCTTTTAAAAAAAAAAGAAAAAAAAAAGTTGATTATTCAGTGATTAGAAACACTAACCATTTTCTCTTTGGTATTTTTTTCTCTGTTTCTTCTTCTTCTTCTTGTTCTTTAGTAAAAACAAATTGTTTTTATTCAATTTGTTGTTGGAGCATCTTCCAAGAAAGGATATATGAAACAGAAATGTAATTACAGGTAATATTATATATACGAATTATTTATATGTACAGTAAAATACTAAGTAACCAAAATAAGACCAATGAAATAATAAAAATATAATCATAAATGAGATAAGATCAAATATATCATATGATGATTCTAAGTAAACAATATTGTTTATGGTAGGCTAGCTATTTGACCAGAAGACAAAACAGTCTAAAATATTTTTGTTGCTGCGGGAGCATCTTCCAGGAAATTATGTATATATATAAATAATGTCTAGAAATAAAAAATAAATTGAAAAAAGCATACAAGCGTGATAAAATTAAGATCAAGATATGTGCGTATGATGATTACTGTGAGGACTTTTGAGGGGCGTCAAAAGCTTGACTCTTCGTGATTATAGATTACAAGTTGCTCAAAACTCAGAATCACAGAATTGAATAGATGTCGAGCATGGTTGTAGAAAGAGTGACCCTATGAGCAACGCTTTGTCATCCTTAAAAAATCCCCCATTTCAAATAAAACTACATCTAAGGATAAATAAGAATTAGTCAACCACTCAGATCGTTTTTCCTGCAAATTACTTGTATTCGTAATCAATCTATTTTTTTTTTTTTTGGTTATTTTATCTGTCATGACTATTAGAGGTCTTATGAGAATATTAGAGGGGTCGTGAAAAGAATCAACAAGAAAATAATAAAAGACATTTTTGAAATTAATTCGCGCATCCATTGAAATTCGAACCTAAGACCTCAATCTTAGAAAAGTTTAGCAGTGAAGCTAGAAATTTCGATAACAAAATAACATTAAAAATTAGATGCGTGATTAATAAAAGGCCATTTTTGAAGTTAAAAGTAAGAAGAACTAGAAAAAAAAATTATAGAAGAAAGTTTTTATGACAAGGTTAAATGGACGTCAATAATCCAACATAAAAAGAATCAACATGGCTCAACAAAAGTTAGAAAACCCAAATTAATTAAACGCAGTTAAATTTCCATGAAGGCCCAAAAAATTCCAACATCAAAATAAAAGAGATAAGAATCACAAATGTTCACACTGAGGACAACCACGAACAATATCTTTTGCCAAAAATCTTTTTGGTCAAATATGTGATATGATCCTTGTACAGAAAAATAAATGATATGATCTTTTTATGTATAAATTATAATTTTACTTCATCAAGCTACATTTGTCATTAAATTTCATTTTTCTCTATAAATTGTTATAATTTGTACAGTTTCTTTAATTCGCAGCTTTTTATCAGAGTCAAAATTGCTTTAATTTGTAGGCGCTAGTGTTATTCTAAAGTAAAATCTATGCAAATTCGGTAAGAATCTCAACAAGCGAAAATCCATATCAGCTTTAAGTGCTATATAATCTAGAATAAGCTTAGCTGAGCTACTCAAATAGAAAGAACAATAGAAACTGTATGCCAAAAGAGTGAAAAAAAAAAAAGCATATATTTAACCGGATTGCAATGACATACTTATTTTATTGTTCACTCATAGCAATTGCTATGCAATTCATCAATTATGACCCCAGTCCTCAGCCCCTTCATGTGTACCCAAAAACTCGCACATGTAATAATGGATACAAAATGAGGGAATAGTACAATGAAACAGAGATATAAGTGAAAATACAAAACAGAGGACTAATTTTCCCTCTTTCTTTAATTTTCAACTCATGAGAAATGACAAAATTCAATGCTTCAATTTGTTTGAGTAGTACATTCTGATAATGAAGAACTCTTCGTTGATCCAAGTCAAGCATTTCTAGCAATTTAACATGAAAATAAATTGCCAGGGTAGATACAATAAATAAACAAATAAAAATAAGTGTTAAAGTAGCTCACAGAGGGAAGAAAAGCGGAAACTAAAGAAGGAACAGAGCATAGTGACAGCTCAGATGCCAACTCAGCTTAGTTAGTTAAAGTTTGTTACATGTACATTGAGTGCTGTGATGGAAATTAGTTAGCAATTAACAATAGTTCCTTTCTCGATTAGTTATAACAGAATTATGATTAAGAATTGTATATATATATGATGTTGTAATCAATTAAACAATGTAGAGGGAAAATTGAAGAGATTTACAGAACTTGCTATTCTCTAGAATCTTCTCTGATTTTCTCATAATCCAGACACTTTTACTTTACATTTCTTTCAATAAGGAAATACCATATGCAAATTTAAGGAACATAAATTGAAATTGGGATGCGTACTTACACTGTTACACTAGGCTTTGCCTTTCATTCGAGTTGTCTAAATCTTTTAGGTTGTGGTTCCTCTTCATCATCGCAGCAGCCACTTCCACTGGCTTCTACTGCCCCAACATATTCTGCAAGGCTTCGCTTTAATGTTGTGGCTACTTCTATATTTGATCCAACAAAATCATGATGGAATTCAATCAGATTATCAGAAGTAAAACGAGTCCATTGCTTTGTTGTTTGGTCAAACTCCTCGACTTCGTGCATATAAACTGGATGGAACCCACACCTCTTCACCTTCAATCCAGGACCTGACTGAGGTTTAAATGACAACTCAGTATGATCAGATTCAAAATGCCAATTAGTATCATAGCAGCGTTGACGAGACAAATAGAGTAGCCAAAGATGGTCAGACCCAGCATGGCCGAATTTCTCTCTGAAACAAATATAATAACAAGGATTAGAACCATCCTCACAGCAGTCCAACTGATGTGTGGGATATGGACGGAACTTATAGATACCAGTTGAATGTTTAGGCACATGAAAAACACAGCAAATAGCATATCCCACAACCTTATTCATATTATACAAATATGAAGGCCTTGTGATTGTTATTGAAGAACCCTCATTCTGATACATGAACCACTTTGGAATTTCACTTCCTGGAACAATGATGTGCAAACGATGGCTTGGATTTGACACAGCCTGCAACTGAAAATTAAAAAATGAACAACTCCATACCATTACTTAATTGTCAGGCACAATCTTTGCGAAGTTGGAAGATACAGAGTAAGAGACTGACCTCAAGGTACTCTCGTAGCATTGAAATTGCCAAACCGTTGGTTTTGAGCAATTTCAAGTTGTCTACACACTTAATCATTGTGTAGTCAGACTTGAATATTTTTAATGCAACTGCTAATGTCACCAATGAAGCACAACCATTCACACTAACATCCTTTATGTTGATTGGAAGTTGTGGCAGACATTGGAGCCTTTTACAATCTTCCACCTCTAGTTTTTCAAGATTAAAAAGACCGTTAATGCTTGCTGGTAGTGTAACAAAATTGTTTTTATTCAGATACAACTCTTCTAATGAGTGTAAGCTGCCAAAGTCACTCGGGATTACTCCTTCGCCTAGACCACAGTCACTGAGATCCAATTTTGTTAAAGAGCACAAACCTGACAGAGAAGGCAACATCAAAGCTACAGGACCTGAACTCTTTCCCATCAAATTGAAGGGACAGTGCAAATGCCATGATGTAGATGGTGGTGGTCCATTGCACCCAGAAAAAGATAGTGTTTTAAGATTCTTCATAAGAAAAATGGAGGATGCAGGCCGTCTTACAGCTGTTCCGCTTATATCAACTTCTTCCAAACTTTCTAGTTGCCCAAGCGTCTCTGGCACTTTTTCAAGTTTGAAGCAGCCTGAGAGATTCAAAGTTTTGAGTGATTTCAAACCATTTATATTGCTGGGAAGTCTCACGAGATTTTTGCAGCCTTTCAAAGACAACTGAGCAAGTCCAGATAGATGTTCAATTGATAGTGGCATTTCTTTGATATCAGTTTCATCCAAAAGAAGTTCCCGCAGACACTCCATGCTTCCCGCAACATGTGGAAATTTCCTCAATTTCAAGCAACCCGAAAGAATAAGTGTTTCAAGCGATTTCATAAAAATCTTACCCGAAAGAGTTGTAAGACTTGTACAACCTTTCAAATTCAACAATTTCAGCTTATTGTGAAGTAGCAAAGATGGGTGAATTTCACGCAACCTTGTACACCCCTCAAGATCCAACTCCTCTAAGTTTGGGACCTCTGTGAAGTCTGGTGTCTTAATCAGATTCTTTGAATGGCTGAGTTTCATGACTTTCAACATGTTTAAAGGCTGCTGAAAACAAGAGGGAGCTAAAAATGATATTTCTTAATTCATATACAGCTATGACAATAAAATTGATGTTAATGATTATTCACTAAAAATATAAATTAGGGACAAAAACATTGATCTTACATTGATTCCTTTCCATAATTCTTCAATGCGGCTGTAACACAATTTAAATTCAACAGTTTTATCCAATTGCAAATTTGATGGCAATGATCGCAACGGATATCGATGCCAATCAAATAACCGCAACTTATTAGAGAGGTATTCAAGACCTTCAGAAAGTTGCACATTACTGATTTTGAGCAATCTTAGGTTGGTCATTAGCGAAAATACTTTAGCACTTAAATGCACCTCATTTTTAGGAAAGAAAGGATCATTAATTATTATTCCTTCAACTACTTCACTTCCCTGAAAATACAAGCAAAGGATAAGCAAATAAAGCAATAACTTGAAAATTCGTCTGGGTAAAAGAAATTAACGAGCGCAACATGTTTTCTATTTAATAATTCACTTGCCGTATTCTTTGTCAACACATTGCGCACTTCTTCTTGCCTCCATAATCTGCTGCGTTTCCCAGGTTCTTCAGGGGATTGGCTCTGAACAATTCGATATCCCAATTCTTGTAACAAATCATGCATCTGCAGCTTGTTGCAACGGTCAACAGTTAATAAAGACTTTTCAATATGAACTTCTATTCCAATGACTGGAGAAAAACCACATCCCTCTAGAATTTTTTCCACCCAATCTCTATCCCACCATTTAAAGAAACATGCAACATCAAGAAATATTTTCTTCTCTGAATCTTGTAGTCCATCAAAACTTATTTGAAGTATACTCATAATCTTATTTGAAGGATCTCTTTGTAGTCTTTCTAGGGCACTTCTCCATAGATCTGCTGATCTACCAATTAGAAAGGATCCCAAAACTTTTAGAGCTAATGGAAGACCACCAGCATACTTCAAAACATGTTCAGACAGCTCCACATATTCTCCCACAGGCTGATGGGTTTTAAAAGCTTTCATACTTAAGAGTTGAAGAGCTTCATCATTATTTAGTACATCAAGCTTAAGAATATGCTCTTCGTCCACTTCATGTGCCACCAACACCTGTTTATCTCTCGTTGTTAATACGATCCTGCTGCCTGGACCGAACCAATCACGTTTTCCGGCTAAACTTTGTAGTTGTTCAACATCAGCTACATCATCGATTACAAGGAGAACCTTTCTCTGTCGTAGCCTACTTCCAATTATGTTAATACCATCGTCTACATGCCATATGCTAATATCTCCAAGCTTCAGTATATTGGAAAGGAGTTGCTTTTGCAAAGAGATTACACTGCCTTCTTTTCCAGATTTTTCGCTAACATTGGCAAGAAAACTACTCCCATCAAACTCGTGAGAGGTCAAGTCATAAACAACTCTTGCAAGAGTTGTCTTTCCTAGACCTCCCATGCCCCATATCCCTATCATACGAACATCATTAGACCCTGTACCCATAAGATACCTCAGTTTCTTTAAGCGTGAATCTATTCCTACTAGATCCTTCAGAATCTCCGGTTCTGTATGAATTTTACTTGATATCACATTGACAATTTCCTCAATAAATTCGGACTCATTTCTGCAGATTGAAAGCAACAAGAAATGATAGGTGAGGTTAAATTAAGGTTAGTGTGAACGTCGTAGCAAATCAATTTTATATTATGTATAAAATCCAAACCATGCAATATTCATTTCATTAAATTGAAGTCATATGATTAAGTAACGTGTTATAATTAAGTCAGAAACAATTGGAATGAGAAAATTCAAACCCAACCCAATAAAATTTCTGTATTTGGTTGCATTGTGATTTAAGGATTAAAAAATTATTCAATTTCTTCTGCTGTTTTTTCCCAATAGTTATTGATTTATTATTTCTCTCTATAACAGGACAAATTAGATTGAAAGAGATTTTAGATCAGTTTTTGATAAGATCATTTATTACACATGTGAAATTAATTAGATTAGCTAAATACGTAATGATACTGATATATCATTGGTGTTGCGACTGTTGTTGTTATTATTAGTATTTAGTAATCTAGCTCAAGAGTCAATCTAAGAATAAAGCTTCATTTTTATTTTTTAAATCTGATTAATAGAGCACAAATCATCCCAACATATTATATAGTCTTCAAAAGTTCAAAATACAATAATTTAACGTATCAGCGTCCATATCTCTTCGTTTGCAAATATTAATTCATTAATAGTACCACTATTGTAATTTAAAACAGTGTTGAATCATGAATACTAAAAACTGTTTCGTAGTTACTAATTATCATGCAAAACCGAAAAAAAAAGGAACTAATGATAGAGAATAAGAATGATTACCTGTTCTTCAATTCCCAGCCAGATTTATTGGCTACCACTTCTAAAGCGTCTCTCCACTTCCGTACCTTTTCTTTATTATTCTTAAAAACTTCTTCATATTTAGCGAAAGCTTCTACAAAACTTGCTGTCTGTTTCCTCACCACTGTTGGTATCACATCATAGAAAATTGGAAAAATTTGATCTTCTCTGTTTTTGCATTCAACAATCTTAACAAGTTCATCCAAGCACCAAGTGGAAGAAGCATAGTTTTTAGAGAGAACAATAACTGAAATTCTTGATTCTTCAATTGCTTTAAGGAGATTTGGTGAAATGGATCCTCCTTTCTCAAGTTCTTTGTCATCCCTGAACACATAAATGCCTTTATTTTTCAAAGTAGCATACAGATGACCCGTGAAGCTTTTACGGGTGTCTTCTCCTCTAAGCTTAAGAAGACATCATATTTCCCATGAGAGACATTTTGAATGCTCGTAGAAGCCATTGTCTATTAATTTGTTCCTGAAAATTTAGAATAAATCAAGTGAAATCCTGGAAACAATACTATGAAAATAACAAGATTCATCCAAAATAATGCGCACCACAAAAATGAAGATGTATATCTTAAGCATCAAATTTTTACAAACTTAGGGTGTGCTCAGTGCACCACATTGTATTACTTACGCTGTATTGAATGGCATTACATTAAGTTATAATGCAGTACTATATTTAGTGCATTGCGCAGGGTATTGTTTATTTAAATTCTTTATACTATTATTTACACTAAATTTATTATTTCATTTTATTAGTAAAAATTAGAGGTTTGTTAATAAAGTAGTACTTTTTATTTGAGTAAATAATAAGTTTACTTAAAAAATAAAATTTAGTCGATTATAGTTCTTTTACATAATAAAAATATTATAATATGTAGTTATTTATAATAAAATTCATATTATTTAGAATTAATATTTCATATTAATATATGTATGTAAATATGTAATTTAAATTTATAACATATTATTTTAATACAAAATGAAAAAAATAAAAATATTGAAATATTTTTTATATAGTAAAAGTAAACATTTAATTACAAGATACTGCTTAATCCATGCCCAAGGAATTTCAAATTTCATGATGTCCTTTCACCTAGGTCTTGTGTTTTGTTTTATAACGGACTAATTTACAATAACTTCAGGCTAATAGAAATTATTAGAGTTAAATAAATATCTCTAGAAAGAGTTAAAAATATTAAGGTTGTAACTAATCATCGATATTTTTTATATATATATGCAAAGAAATTTTGGTACAAAAACTGACAAAAACTAGAAATTTTCCATTTTCTTTTTCATATATATATATATATATATATACATACATATATATTGAAGTCAGAATGGTTCTGATTTCAAAACTAATGATCTTGTTTTATTAAACAAACTAAACACGATAAATTTCAAAATGTAGTAGAAAGTTTTTTGCACTTGCTGATTGGAGTGTGTGCAAGCCAATTTCTACTTGAGCAAATCTGGAATTCTCGATTAGAGCCTCTAACTAAGAAAAGGCAAAGAGTTTGTACAGAATTAGCATTCAAAGATTTCTTTCAATTTAATTTTTTTTTTCATTTTTTAAACGTCAAGATATACAAATCAATTCTGAAAATAAAAGAGAGAGATGTATAAGATCAAACTTACGGCTTTTGAGTGTATTTCAGGAAGCTACTCCAATGCTGTATTTGATTCAAAGAATTTAATGATGCAAATATATTCTTTTGGAAAGAAATTAAGCAATCAGCTAATGTATGCATCTCCAAAAGCAAGTCTTGGTCAAAGAGTGACTTTCTTAATAATTAATAAATATTGTCACTGTTTACTCTCGTGATAAAGTTACCATCAAACTTCCCGGAAGCTTCAAGGAATCTAAACGAAAATTATCTGGCTTTTCAATTGATTGTGCGTCTTCACCACTGTACCCATTAGCCCTGTTGAAACCGTTGGATTTCATTAAAATGGAATAAAATCCAACGGTTGATATCAATAATTGATAAAAGTAATTATATGAATTTGGTAAATTTTACTGTTAAATTATTATAATTAAGATTGTAAATGACTGATTAATCAACTTTGCCACTCTGCCCATTACCCATGTATCAACCATTAGATTCCATTAAAGTGGAATGGAATCCAATGGTTGATATTAATAATTAATTAAACGTGAAGATATGCGAATTAATTCTGAAAATAAAAGAGAACTCTGTATAAGAAAAAAAAACTTACAGCTTTTGGGTGTATTGAAGGAAGTTACTTAATTGAACTTATTGTAAGCACTGAGAGATGATACATTTTACTTGAATTTCCAATTAAGTTTGTTCCAAAGTAATCAATGAATGTGTTCTAATTAATTTCTCAAACAACAAGTTTAATCTAAATTGTGCGCCGAAAGTAATTCTTAAGAATGATTTTGGTCTTTAGTGGAGAAATGACGCGGTCTATTTGATGTTGACAAAAGCTAGCTTCAATAATCTACACACCAACAGCAAGGATTTCTTTATGTATTTGATTAAGGGCATCTTCAAATGGAATTGCATTTTTATAGAGAAAAATGAATAAAATATTCTTTTGGAATAGTTCCACTACAATCTTTCAATTTGTTTTTTAAATTGCAGTATTTTCTCATTAAAATAAGTAAATATTGGAAAGTAAAGGTTGAAGACTTGACATTTTTCTTTGAAGTTGCTTAAAGCTTGGGAAGAAAGGTTTAAAGCTGTCCATTTCTCTTAGAAATAATTAGTAAAATAATTGGTTTTAGGCATCTTTTGCTTGCAAACCTCACAGGCTGTAAGTTGTTATCCAGATTTTTTGTACGAGCAGTGGTCAAGGTGAGTCAACTCAGACCAAACTTGTTAGTGGAGTCCACGTCAACCACTTAACTAACAAACAGAATGAATTTGAATCATCCTTCAAGAAAAACATAGCAACTTGTGAAGCTTGTAATTTGACCATTTCTGTATTTGTCAATGCATTTTTGATTCTACGACCCGCCTCTAAAATCAAGAAAATGCTACAGTTGTACGCAATTGATGAATATAGATCAGTAAATTGAAATATTGTTGAAGATATTACTTACTAGGATTACGAATCCATCCGCAAGGCCGCTGTAGATAATCATATAGCTTGACATCTGAAACTGTTTACATGATTAATAAAGGATAAGAGCATATTCAAAACTCAATTTCTATTTAAATTTATAGTAGTCATGCAAAATAGAGATGGTGATGTGTATATCACTGTGCAGAAGTAAAAAAGCATACAAGCATGACAAAATAAAGATCATGATATGTGCCTTTGAGAATATTATAGAACGAACGTGCTATCGAAAATGATGCACTGACTGAGCCGGAAGAAAAGGCCACCTAAGATGTGAATTTGCTGTTATTTGATTTAACTTTTCGGCATGGCTCTTGAGGTTTGAATCAGCCTACGGCAGGCGAGTGAGCGAGCTGATGTTGCTGTTGTAGATAGCCTGATGCCCTTATCAACATTCTTCTTCTGTGAATCTAAATCTTGCTATCGAACAACATTGATAGGAACGCACATAGAAGTAATACAGGACTGCATGTTATAAAGGAAATTATTAATTTTGTAAAGTAACCTGGCAATTGTGCTTTTGCTAACTTTGTTACTGTCTCCACTGCACTCTGTTCCAGGCAGTTGAAATCATTCTGCATTTTGGGCCGACGCTAAGCTTTCAACTTCCAAGCTTTCAACTTTCCCCAAGGTCTCCGGCACACTTTTAAGTTTGGAGCAGCCAGAGAGATACAACGTTCTAAGAGATCTCAAACCATTTATAGTACTTGGAAGACTCTTGAGATTTTTGCAATCTTTCAAATTCAACAAGACATTGCAAGAAAGAAGTTCAATAGATGCTGGCAATCCTTGTTGGTATAATAAAACCTTTAGTGAAAACTATCACTTATAACCTAGGAATATTCATGTCATATCACCAAGAATCAATAATAAATTATGCGGAAGCGTACCTGAATCCATAACGCTTAATTCCTCTCTAGAGTTGTGTGGTTGGCCTTCCAGATCTACACGTTCTCCTAGAGAGTCCTTTAGTTCTCTCTGCGCTTTCTCTCTGATGATGGGATATCAGAAAGAATGGAAAGATTTCTCTTTTTTTGTTTTTTTTTTCGTGTGACCCGGGGACCATGACCACTTATATAGACAATAGTTTCCTGCTGTCACTGGGTATTCCTAATTCTGCCCATCATAGAATTAGAATACTATTGGGTCTCTACACATTAAAAGCTCACATCCTTTAAATACATTAAAGCCCATAATACCATAAACCTTAACAAATCACTTTTAATTGTGCTTAACCTTATATAACAATCTGCAACACATAATTATTCACATATAAGCCCAATGTTAGATTAAAGATCCAACAATGCTAGATTAAAAAATCCAACAATCTCCCACTTGGGCTATCTGTGTAACCTCATAATTATGTTTTGCAAAAATAACTGTATGAGCTCAACCTTACTATCATTACCGAAATGTATTTATAACCAATCCGGTCCATCAATTATACCGACATAGGATCAAAGCGGCCTTCGTTACATCTATCGTAACTTGACCCTCAATGGTCACTATGCCAATACAACTGAATGACATGGATCATGATATGGATGTGTAGCATGGAAATTTCATGCAAGGTGATCTTAACATGCCTATTTCTAACTAGTCCACCTTAAACCTTATTGAGATCAAAACATACTAAAATGAGAGTATGAACAAACCAAAACATTATTTCTGCAGAAAATAATCTTAAATATCCAAAAACTGAAATAACTGAGAATGTCTATATTATAAGAGCATCTAAAATCACAAACTCCCACTAAAACTGAATATCATTAAATAACATAACACCCATACGAGTAGTGTGCTCATGGAACATCTTGGGTGGCAGTCCCTTAGTAAGCGAATCCGCAATCATGAAGTTGGTGCCAATGTGCTCTATAGACAACTGTCCACTCTGAACTCTTTCTTTAACAACTAGGAACTTGATGTCTATATACTTCGACTTCGTCGAGCTCCTGTTGTTATTAGAATACAGCACTGCTGACTTGTCAAAATAACCTGAGTAGTCTATCAACACCATCTACTATACGCAGCCCTGTGATAAAATTCCGTAGCCATATCCCATGATTGGATGCCTCATAACATGCTATGAACTCTGCTACCATCGTAGAAGAGGCTATAAGAGAATGTTTAACACTCTTCCAAGAAACAACACCTCTTGCTAGCAGATAGATGTAACCCGAAGTGGATTTCATACTATCTTGGCATCCAGCAAAATCAGAGTCAGTATACCCAACGATCTCAAACTATCTGACCTCCGATATGTGAGTATATAGTCATTTGTTCTTTGCAAATATCGTAAGACCCGTTTGGCTGCTTTCCAATGGTCTACTCCTGGATTACTTAAATATCTGCCCAACATCCCGAACGCGTCGCTATATCCTGGTCGCGTACAAATCCGAATACATACATCGACTTTCCTGCTGATGCATAAGGAATCTTCTGCATTTTCTTTTTTTCAAAGTCATTCCTAGGGCATTGATTGAGACTAAACTTGTCTTCTTTAGCAACAGGGGTATCACCTGGTTTACAATCTTGCATGTCATATCTCTTGAGAACTGTTTCGATATAGCTCTTTTGTGACAATCCCAGAATACCCTGAGAGCAATCTTGGTGTATCTGTATGCCTAATACAAAAGAGGCATCACCAAGATCTTTTATCTCAAAATTCTTAGTTAGAAATCTCTTGGTGTCGTGCAATAAGCCTATATTGCTACTAGCAAGTAAAATGTTATCGACATATAAAACCAGAAAAATATACTTACTCCCACAGAACTTATGGTATATACAATCATCGACCAAATTCATCTCGAAACCAAATGAGATAATCACTTGATGAAACTTGAAATACCATTATCGAGATGCTTGCTTGAGCCCATAGATGGATTTCTTAAGTTTGCAAACCATATTCTTTGGGTCTTTGGACACAAAGTTTTCTGGCTGCACCATATAGATCATCTCATCAATGTTGCCATTGAGAAACGTCGTCTTTACATCCATCTGATGTAACTCAAGATCGAAATGGGCCACTAATGCCATTATAATCCTGAAAGAGACTTTCGAAGAAACCGGAGAGAAAGTCTCTTTATAGTCGATGCCTTCTTTCTGCGTAAAGCCTTTTGCGACAAGACGCGCCTTGTACCTCTCTACATTGCCTTTCGAATCCCTTTTGGTCTTAAATATCCATTTGCAACCAATAGGTTTCGCACCTTGTGGCAATGGGACAAGATCCTATACATCATTGTCTTTCATAGACTTTATCTCCTCATTCATGGCATCAATCCACTTTTGAGGGTTAGAGCTTTCTATAGCTTGACAGAAATTGATTGGATCATCTTCCATCACGCCAATGTCTACCTCATGTTCTTAGAGAAATACAATGTAGTCATATGGCAATGCACTTCTCTTTTCTCTAGTGGATCTCCTTAATGGCATAGGTTCTTGAGATGGTAGAGTTTGTGCTTCTGGAACAAATTCTTCTATAGGGGTTTCTCCAATATTGTCTTGATTTGTTGTGTCTTGAACAAAATCAGAAATGAGACCCTGATCAATGCCAATAACACCTATGGGAATATCAATATATTCCTCTTCAAAGACAAAGTCCTTAACTGTATCTCCCCCCGCAAACTCGACATCCTCAAAGAACCGAGCATTTCTTGACTAGAAAATCAACTAAGTCTTGGGATTATAAAACTTGTATCCCCTGGATCATTCTGAGTATCCAATAAAATAGCAACTTACCGTTCTTAGGTCCATTTTTTTCTCATTAGGCCTATAAGGCCTTGCCTCAGCTGGACATCCCCAAACATGTAGGTGCTTGAGACTAGGCTTTTTACCTGTCCAAAGCTCATAAGGGGTTTTGGCAATCGCTTTAGTTGGAACCCTATTAAGGATATACGCTGCAGTCTTAAGTGCTTCTCCCCAAAGTGATTATGGTAAGGTAGAATGAGAAATCATACTCCTTACCATGTCCTTAAGCGTCCTATTTCGTCTTTCAGCAACATCATTCATAAATGGAACCCGATATGTGTCTTGTGGGACGGTACCGCATTCTTCTAGGAATTTCGCAAATGGTCCTGGACGTTGTTCACCTGATCCATCATATCTACCATAGTATTCACCACCACAATCAGATCTGACGCTTTTGATTCTTTTGCCAAGTTGGTTCTCAACTTCAGCTTTAAAGTTTTTGAACATATCTAAGGATTGTGCCTTTTCATGGAGGAGATATATATAGCCATATCTAGAAAAATCGTCTATGAACGTCATAAAATATTGTTGACCGTTCCAAGCAGGTGCAAGGAATGGCCCACAAATGTCTGTATGTATGAGTTCTAAGACATCCAAACTCCTATTGGCTTTAAATCTCCTTTTATTGGTTTGTTTCCCCTTAATGCAGTTAACACTGGTGTCAAAATCTGTGAAATCTAAGGGGTCGAGAATTGCGTCTGACACAAGTCTCTCTATTCTCCGTTTGGAGATATGACCCAATCTCTTATGCCATAACGCAGCTGAATTCTCATTGGTTAACTTTCTCTTTAAACCTCGTGTACTTACTTACAGGGATTCATTAAATGAAGCAATTGTATTAAGCATATAAAGATTATCATTGCCTGTCAAAGAACCATAACCAACTAGTTTTGAATCATGAAACAAACTAAATTTTCCATTTCCAAATGAACAAGAATAACCAAATTTGTCCAAAGCGGAAATAGAAATCAAATTCCACCTAAAAGACGAAACAACAAAAGTTTCATCAAGATCCAAATAAAATTCAGTCTTTAACAATAATCTAAATTTTCCAATTGCTTCAACTTTAACTGTCTTGCCATCGCCCACATAGATGTATCTTTCACCATCACTGGGTTTTCGGCAACTCAGGCAACCCATGTATCTTTCACCATCACTGGGTTTTCGGCAACTCAGGCAACCCTGCATAGACACACTGATGTGAGTGGTTGCACCAGAATCTATCTACCACGTGTGTTTAGGTACCGAAGTTAAGTTAACCTCAGAACAAACCAAATTAAAAAGCATACCTTTCTTAGCACGCCATGTGTGATAATTAGTGCAGTGCTTCTTCTTATGCCCCTCAACCCCACAGAAGAAACAACCAGTACCTTCTGAATCATTTGGTTTCTTTTGTTGTTTCTTTTGAGGTGCTGTATCTGCAGCTTCCTTTTATTGCCCTTGTTCTTACTCTTAGAGGTAAAGGTTAGATGAGCACTTTCTGCCTTATCTTTCTTCAGCCTATCCTCTTCCTGAACACAGTGTGATATGAGCTCATTCAGAGACCAAGTCTCTTTCTGACAATTATAGCTCACCTTAAACTGGTTAAACTGTGTTGGTAAGGATATTAAAACCAAATGCACTAGCAAGTCCTCAGAGAGTTCAAGTTTAAGTGCTCTTAGCTTAGAAGCAAGATGAGACATCTCCATGATATACTCCCTAATATTGTCTTTACCCGCATACCTCATTGAAATTAGGCTTGTCAATAGCGTACCAATTTCAGCCTTTTCGTTCTTGACAAACCTTTGTTCAATCTGTGCAATAAACTCCTTAGCTGTATTTGCTTTCTCAGTCATTGAGCCCCTGAATGCTTCTGGAATGGCATTCTTTATGATCATGATACACATGCGATTTGATCTCTCCCACCTTTCCATTTCCATTTTATCATCAGGGGTACTATCATCTGTAAGAGGTGGGGGAGAATCAACCCTTATCGCAAGATCAAGATCCATGACTGCAAGAACTATTAAAAGATTCTTGTGCCATGATTTGAAGTTAGAGCCATTTAGCATAGGAATTGAATTGATGTTGGCAGTAATATTAGCAGCAGACATAACTGAATAAAGAACAACAAACAAGCAGAACAAGCTCATATTAGTCTTAAAACAAAATTAAATTCAAATAAAAGTAAACCCCATCTCAAGATACTGGGCACTCCATTAATATTCTATCTTTGGACAAAATATTAACTTGTAAGTGATATCTTGGTGCAGTAATCAAACACTGATAATAAGAACATGTCAAACAATGAATCTTCTTTTGGGCCGATTTATTGTTCACATGTAAAGCTGAATAATCATCATGTATTTATTACCACAAGTGCACATATAATTCTATTAAATATGGATCTTCCTTTGGGCCGATCAATATTTGCAGAAATTACATGTACAAAACCGTTTGTATTATAAAATAAATTAATTTTCACAAAAGAGGTCACTTTGGTGACATATTCCTTCAATTAATTCATCTCAAAATATATATAAACCAACCAATATTTAAATTTAAAATTGCACTAACAAAACCTTTAAAAAAAATTTTTTTGGTCAACCATTGGTCAACGGTCAAAGTTTGACCGGTCAATGGTCAATTGCTGACGGTCAAACTTTGACCGGTTCAGTAGCGGACCGGTTCGGGTCAGTTGAACCGACCGGTCCAGACCGGCCCAAATCAAAAAACCCTAAATTTTTTTTTCTTTTCTTAGAGCGGCTGCTATGGCCGCCCCTTCTTCTTTGTTTGCCACGGCCTTTTATGGCTACGCCTTTCCCAGCCGAAAGCCACCTGCGGCCCCTTTTTTTTTTTATCTCCTTGACGCGGTGGCCATCTTTCTTCATGCGCTGGCTATGGCCGCCGCTTGACTGCACTCCTGCTGGGGTGGCCGAAAGGCCGCATCCTTCCGCTCTCTTTTTTTTTTCGTTTTCCTTTTCTTGATGCGGTGGCTTTTGCCACCACACCAACTTGATCAGCCGCGGCCTAATGGCTGCGGTTTCCTTGAAGCCGCCGCTCTTATTGATTCCGTCACTGCCACAGGCCGCAACGTGCAGCTGCAGCAGCCGAAGTCTGGCGGCTGTGATGCCGCTTTTCTTTATTCCAAATTTCTTTAATTTGTCCTTAAACTTAATAATTTTAATTATTAAGTTTAAGAACACCAAGTCTATCATCATTAAAAAATTATAATTCTATTCTTAATGATTCAACATGAATAGGCTCTGATACCACTTGCTGAGATAATAAAACCTTTAGTGAAAACTATCACTTATAACCTAGGAATATTCATGTCATATTACCAAGAATCAATAATAAATTATGCGGAAGCGTACCTGAATCCATAACGCTTAATTCCTCTCTAGAGTTGTGTGGTTGGCCTTCCAGATCTACACGTTCTCCTAGAGAGTCCTTTAGTTCTCTCTGCGCTTTTTCTCTGATGATGGGATATCAGAAAGAATGGAAATATTTCTCCTTTTTTTTTTTTTTCCTGTGACCTAGGGACCATGACCACTTATATAGACAACAGTTTCTTGTTGTCACTGGGTATTCCTAATTCTGCCCATCATAGAATTAGAATACTATTGGGTCTCTACACATTAAAAGCCTACATCCTTTAAATACATTAAAGCCAATAATACCATAAACCTTAACAGATCACTTTTAATTGGGCTTAACCTTATCTGACAGTCTACAACACATAATTATTCACATATAAGCCCAACGTTGGATTAAAGATCCAACAATGCTAGATTAAAAAATCCAACAATCCTCTTATAGCAGTTCCTTCCAAATGAAGCTCCAACAGCTGATCCCTCCTTGAAGTTATCTCTGAGACCTCTCTGAATTTCAAAAGGCCGGAAAGATTCAAAGTCGATAGATATTGTAAAAAACAAATGGTACTCGGAAAACGCTCAAGACTTTTGCAGCCATTCAGAGTCAATGGAACTAATAGAAGTTCAATTGATAATGGCAGTTCTTTAATATCAGTTCCATCCGAAAGAACTTCCCACAATGTCTGGAAATTTCGTCAATTTCAAGCAACCAGAAAGATCAAGTGTCATAACAGATTTCATAAAGATCTTGCCTGGAAGAGTTGTAAGACTTGTACAACCATTTAAATTCAACAAAATCAGCTTCCTTCAAGCAGCAAAGATGGGTGGATTCACGCAACCTTGTAAACCCTTCAAAAATCAGCGCCTCTAAATTTGGTACCCCTGTGAAGTCTGATTGGTCATACTAGAAAAGGCTTTAGCACTGAAACGCATCTCTTTGTTGCTGAAGCGATCAAATACGATGACTTCAACTACATCAGTTGCCTAAGCATTATAACAAAAGATAAGTGGGAAAAAAAATGAAAGAAAGAAAGTCTTGATAAAACTATGCAAAGAGTTAACTAGATAAATAAGTGATCATGATCCCAAAACTGGAAGTTTTCAACTTCACTAATCATTTGCTGTGTTTTGTGACAATAAATGGCATACATCTGCTTCCTCCCACAACCTACTGCAGATTCCAGGCTCCCAAGGGGATTACCTCGTAACAATTTGTATACCTCATTTCTTGTGACAACTCATGGATCCACAGTCAGTTGAAATCATCTACATTTAGTAGAGATTTTTTAATAAGATCAACAATTCTGATATTATGTCGAAATCAGTGTTTGAGAAATCACATAATCTCTTTACTCCCCTTCATAGAAACACGCAATATCGAAAAATATTTTGTTCTCTGTTTCTTTTGACCCATCAAAACTTATTTGAAGTACATCAAGAATCTCATTTTCAGGATCTCTTTCTTGTCTTTGTAGGGCACTTTCCTGTCAAGATATAGCTCTACCAAACAAAAATGAGCCCAAAACCATGAGAGCTAATGGAAGACCACCGGCATACTTTACCATACTTTTTGAGGACTGCTCGTATTCTTTCCATGGCTCATGGGTTTTGAAGTCTTTTAAAGAAAAATGTCCACGAGCTTCATCATAGTTTAGATGCTCATGCATATACACTTCATCCATTCCATGTGTCATCAACAAATGCCTATCTCTTGAAGTTATGATAGTCCTGCTGCCTAAAGCAAACCAATCATGCTTTCCAGCTAGACTTACTAATTGCAGTATGTCAACTACATCATCAATAACAAAAGAACCTTTCTCTCTCGCTGCCTACTTCTGATCATGTTAGTAACATCATAGACATTCCATATGCCACTATCTGCAAGGCTTAGTAACTGGAAAGGTTTTAAAAAGGGGACCAGACTGCCCTTTTTTGAGATTTCCCGAACATTGGCAAGAAAACAACTTGCTTCAAACTCATGAGAGATCAAGTCATAAACAACTCTTGCAAGAGTTCTCTTATCTATACATCCCATACCGCATATACCTATCATACGAGCATCTAAAGGTCCTTCATCCATAGGAAACCTGAGTTCTCCAAGCGTGAGTCTAGTCTGACTAGTTCCTTATGAGTGTCAAATTTTGTCGGAAGTTTACAGGATATCTCTTTGACAATATTCACAATAAATTCCCACTCCTTCCTCAGATTGAAAAAGAACAAGAAAGTTAAGATAGATGTTGTGGAATTAAAGTTAGCGTGATACTATCAAATCAATTCCACAATTATAATAAAGTTAGAGTGAAAGTACTATCAAATCAATTCCACAATTATAATATCCAAACAATGCAATATTATATTCATCAGATCGAATCTCTTGATGCTTCTTCATGTATATATCTACGTTCATCTCTAGTGCTTTACTAGCACATATTCATTGATGAAGTAATTATTTCAATTACACCATATGATATTGATAAATTTCTTCATTCCTTGATAATTGATTCTACACTCTGTGTTTTTATTTCTGAAATCCGAGAAATTCTAAAGTGCCTCAATGACTCTTTTAATGATATTGATTCAGCACAATACATTTTGGAAGTTGTTTGATATGAAAGGAATCCTAAAATCTGCTCATTAGTTAAGACTCAAGCAGACAAAAAAAATAAAAAAAAATGAAACTAATCTTAATCTTTAGAAAGATAATGTTTTAGAATAAGAATGGCAACCTATCCTTCAATTCCCAGCCAGATATATTGACCACCTCCTTCAAAATATCTCTCCACTTTTGTACCTTTTTTATATTCTCCCTGAAAGCTACTTCACGTTTAAAAATGGCTCCTCGAAAACTTGTCTTCTGTTTACTCAAGTTCTTGATTCTTCAATTACCACAAATAGTCCGGATGAAATTGCTTTTCCTCTCTCAAGTTCTTTCTCATTCTTGAATACATGGATTTTTATTTTATTCAAAGCAGCATACAAATAGTGTGTGAAATTATTGCAGGTGTCTTCACCTCTGAAGCTTAAGAACACATTGTATTTCTGATGAAAGAGAGGCAAAGAAACATATCAAGAGATTCTCTGGATACTCATGATGCAAGCAACTGATTCTACAGCCTCTTATTTAATAAGTTCCTGAAAATCAATTTGCACCAAAATTTACATCTACACCATAAATAAATGTCTCTTAAACAATCATAAACAATGGACAAATGAACTTATGATATCTAATTTATATGATTTCAAACAACAAAGGCGTACGGTCAAATCATTTATTACAAATTGCAACTAACAATACATTCATCATTGTATGATGTCAACAGAATGATTTATATATCCAAAACTTATACGGGGTATATATGAGATTGTAGTGCTAGCTAGCTAGCTACCTTTCGTGATGGCATAAAAAATTCTTTATATAATGAGATATATATCATAAAAAGAACTAAGGAAATTGAAGAGGCTGCCAGAGCATAGCTCAGTTGCTGTGAATATATTTTGGGTCCGCGATCGCTCGAGTTTGAATAATAAAAGAAGGCAAGAGCTGGCGTTCAGTGAGTGAGGTTTGTCACCTCATCTCTACCTTAGGAAAAAAAGAAAAAAAGAAAAAAAACCTAAACTAAAACTAAAATTAATCAAGAATTGAATACACAAAAATTTCTCAAAGACCAAAATTTACCAGTATAAAAATTATGAAACTTGATAACGGTTCTGTTTTTGAAATTAGTGATCTTCTTCTTCATATTAATTCTGAAAATTCAAAATCAAAAATGAAAATAAAGAGAACTGCATAGCATAAACCTTACAGCTTCAATTATGTTGGAGGCAGCAGAGGAATTTTCTCAATCAGAATTCCGACAGCAAACATTCTAAATTCTAACATTAAATATGTTTTAAATATCAACTACATGTCAACGATGTGGAAATATCAACAAAGTCTTCAAATTGACATTACAGTCTCTGTTGTTTAAAGAAAATTAAAAAAAAAATTCAATAGTTGTCAATTCCTATCAACTAAGTCTTCCAACCAAAATCAGATAGGGGAGTGAAGAAAAGACAATCACCAAAAAAAAAAAAAAAAATCAAATGTTGAATCCTCTTGATTGTATCATGGCTAATCTGATTTAGATTTCAGACAATATTTTACTATATTCATCGACCTATTTTCAGACATGCCATGAATTGTAAATTAAGCCAAAGATTCACAAAAACAACGGAGAAACAAAAAAAAGATTCTGTGTTCAGCCACAAGTGGGCTGACTCTGTGATGATATTTTTTTCAATCATCAGATGACGATAATTTCTTTATTTTTTATACATTCATTCTATGGCCTGGCTCTGTTCTAAGTCTAAAACTCAAGAAATTCTAGAATTCCTTTGTTCTACCACATCATTCATGCAACAATAAATAATCAAATATTGTCACGTATACTTTCATTTAGAATATATATATATATATATATATATATATATATATATATATATATATATATATATATGTAAGTTAGTTGTTGGAATAACTAATTGATTAAATAAACACTGGGTTTGCACTGTGTTTGTGATAAAATTTTGTTGAAGACATGTATACATAAACTAAAAGGCACTGAAAATATGAAATCAACTGCCTCAGTGACTCTTTTAAATATGTTGAATCAAAACAATATATGTTGATAGTGAAGATTCTTAAAAATTAGCGCAGTGGCTATTATCCATGCAGGACAAACAAAAATAAGTAACCTTAGTCTCTTGGAAAATCAATGTTTGAGAATAAGAATGGTTACCTGTCCTTCAATTCTCGGCCAGAGATATTAGCTACCTTTTGAAAGCGTCTCTCCACTTTTGCACCTTTTCTACATTCTTTCTTCGTGTTTAGAAAAAGCTTCTCCAAAACTTCTTGTTTGTTTCCTTATCACAGTTGGTTCCACGTCATAGAAAATTGGAAACCTCATTTGTTGATGATCAATTGTGTTCTTGAATTCAACGATCTTAACAAGTTCATTCAAGGACCAATCCGAACAAGCATAGTTTCTTGAGAAAATATAATAACTGAAATTCTTGATTCTTCAATTGCTTTACTAGTCCTGGTGAAATGGATTTTCCTATGTCAAGTTCTTTGTCATTGCTGAATGCAATGATTCCTTTTTCATCCAAAGCAGCATACAATGGTGTCTGTGAAATTTTTGCAGGTTTCTTCAGCTCTAGAGCTCAAAAACACATCGTATTTCCAATGAGAGAGAGGAGATGGAACATATGAAGAAACTCCCTGGATGCTCATGATTCAAGCAACTATTTCCACAACAAAGCTGCAACAAGTGTCCGAAAATTGATTTGGAATAAATAATTGCCTCTTAAATAATGAAAATCAACAAAAAAAGGGTTATGAAAACAAATAAAATTTGATATGGAGCCGAAAACTGAAAACCCATACTACCAGCAAATTTGCAACAAGAAATCAAAATTTCCTCTTAAATTGAATTATGTGAAACGCTTATCACATAAATATGTAAAGTCAAACATTGCTGAAATACAAGAGATAAGTAAATATTAAAATGTAAGAAAATAACTTACAGCTTTGAGTGTATTGTTCCACTACAACATCAGGTTTTACTTCAATACAATTAAGTTTGTTTCAAAGAAATCGATAAGAGGATTTAATGAGTTGTTATTAATTTATCCCTCTTTTGTTTGGCTACAGAAAATCTAGTCAATAGTGTTCGCAAAATATAATAATAAAGAATCTGTGGACAATGGTGGTGTTTCCAATGATCATTTTTTCTTCAAAAGAGAAATAATAAATAAAATAAATTAGTTCAAAACAAACATGAAGGTGAAACAAAACCTTTCGTGATTAATTTGCCATTTTCTATCTTTGAGCTCCCAAACTCCAAGCTTTTGTTTGTTGCCTGCCAAAGGCGCTCTGAAAAGTTAGTGTTTGATTTATGAGAAAGTGAAGGAAAATAGAATAGAAAATGTTTTGGATTGCATATAAGACATGGTTGCCTGAATTAAGAATGTTTTATTATGCAAAGCTGTTTGGTTGTTGAGAAAATATCAAGGAAAACTCTGGAACATCTTACTGCAGAACATTCATTATTTCCTCTCATTGTTATGAATGAGATTACAAGACTTTATATACTAGAATCCAGAAGCATCTACATACATCAGTTACATGAAAGAAAAACGAATAAAGGAAAACTATATCTAGCTAACAGAAGTAACAACTCTTGTCCGACTCAAAGATCCAAATCATCATTGTAACCAACTTATCCAAATTTCAAAGAGTGAACAAACTTAAGTAACAAGTATCCTAACATCCCCCCTCAAGCTTAATGTCGTGGAATAACATTAAGCTTGCTTCGAAGGTATGCAAAATGATCAAAGGAAAGAGGCTTAGTGAGAATGTCAGCAATTTGCTCAGAACTGGAAACATGACTCACAATGAGCTGTTTTTGTGCAATGTGTTCTCTGATAAAATGAAGATCTAATTCAATATGCTTAGTTCGAGCATGATATTTCGGATTACTTGCTAAAGCCTCAGCACTTTGGTTATCACAGTACAAAATGGGAGTCTGAGTAAGAGATATTTTGAGTTCTTGTAACAGATAGGTAAGCCAAAGAACTTCTGATGCAGCCAATGCCATAGCTCTATATTCAGACTCTGCTGATGAACGTGACACAATATGCTGCTTTTTGGAAGACCAAGAAACCACATTGTTGCCTAAAAAAACACAATATCCTCCAATTGATTTTCGATCATCAGGATCAGAAGCCCAATCAGCATCAGAAAATGCAGTTAAAGACAATGCTCCTGTGTTAAAGAATTGTATTCCAAAGTGTGCTGTACATTGGAGATACCTAAGAACTCTTTTACAAGCCTGCCAATGAAAGATCATTGAGCTGCCAAAATCGATCGAGCTTATTGACAAGATATAAGCAATGTCAGTCTTGTTATATGAGTACATACTGAAGAGAACCTATAATGCTTCTGTATAATGAGGGGTTTTCAAAAGCAGCGCCGTTTTCCTTGTGGAGTTTATCAGATGTAGCCATAGGTGTGTTGTACCCTTTGCTGTCAAGCATATTGGCCTTTCTAAGAATATCACCTATGTATTTAGTTTGAGACAAATGCAATCCATCCATAGAAGGAGTGACTTCAACTCCAAGAAAATAATTAAACTCCCCTAAATCTTTTAGTGCAAATTCAGCACTTAAATGCTTGATAACAGACTCAATGTGCTTAGAGTGGGATCCAGTAATTAGAATATCATCAACATAGATAAGGATAAGCAAAATGTGCTCACCAATATGTTGAATAAACAGAGATGTATCAGACTGAGAAGTTTGAAATCCCTAGTGAATCAAAGAGTTCTTCAATCTGTCATACCAAGCTCTAGGGGCCTGCTTCAGACCATATAGAGCTTTGTTGAGTTTGCAGACATATGATGAATGTTTAGAATCTAAGAAGCCCTCTGGCTGATGCATGAAAACATCCTCTTGAAGTACTCCATGAAGAAAAGCATTGTTTATATCCAGCTGTCTGATAGGCCAGTGTTGCATTACTGCCAAATTGAGAACTACTCTGATTGTGCATGGCTTTACAACTGGACTAAAGGTCTCAAAATAGTCAATTCCTTGTGTTTGATGATACCCCTTTGCTACCAAACGAGCTTTGTATTTGGAGATGCTACCATCGAGTTATACTTTACTCAGTAAACCCATTTATTTCAACAATTTTTGAGGTTTGTCTCGTGAGGAACCAATGTCCAGGTACTGTTTCTTTTCAAAGCTTCAAATTCTTCTTTCATGGCCAAAAACCACTTAGGATCTTGTAGAGTAGCTTTAACATTAGTTGGTTCTAGATTCTCAGTTACTGTCAGATAAGTTTTGGGTTTGAAAATGCCAGCTTTTGCTCTGGTAATCATAGGATGAATAGATTTTGGAATTGAAGAAGAACCAGAAGGAAGAGTAAAGGGTGGTGTTGAAGAAGAAACCTGTGCTGAGCTAGAACCTGATGTTGGAGACGAACCTGAGCGGGTATTGTCGATGGCCCCGCATTGCTTCTACTCTCGATGAAGCGAGGAATTTGTGAAAGAAAGTAACTTGATTTGGTGATCTTTGAATCATTATTTTCGAGAGACAATGAAGAAGGTTGTTTAGAGAATAGTTCTTTGTAGGGAAATTCAGACTCATTAAAGGTAACATGTCTAGCAACAAATATTTTTTCAGATTTGTCCAGACACTTATACCCTTTATGAAGAGGACTATAACCAATGAGAATATATTTTTGAGTATAGAAATCGAGTTTATGCTGATTATAAGGTCTCAGTAAGGGAAAACAAGAACAACCAAAGACTCTTGGGAATGTATAATCTGGTAGTTGATGATGTAACTTCTGAAATGGAGACAAATTATTTAGAACTGATGTAGGCATTCTATTGATTAGAAAAGAGGCTGTGTGAAAAGCTTCCCACAAAAAAGAGATAGGTAATTGAGACTGAGCTAAAAGTGTTAAGCCTGTCTCTACAATGTGTCTATGTTTCCTTTCAACAACACCATTCTAGTGATGTGTATGAGGACAACTATGTCTAAGAAGAACACCCTCTTATTGAAGAAAAGATCTGAAGGCTAAAAATTCACCCCCCATGTCTGATTGTAGAGATTTGATAGGTAAAGAAAATTATTTTTCAACAAGGAGTTTGAAGTGTTTAAAAGTCTCTAAGGCTTCAGATTTGAGTGTGAGAGGAAAAATCCAACAATATCTAGTAAAATCATCTACAAACGAGATATAGTATTTATATCCATTCATGGAAGATTCAGAGTCGGTCCCCATAAATCGTGTGTAACAATTCAAGGAGATTTAGACTTGATTTCGATGAAAAGAAAAATGAAGTTGATGCATTTTACCATACTGACAAGCATCACAAAAATCAATAGATTGCTTGGGAATATTGTGTGAAACAAGATTTCTTTGAATTAATTGCAAAGCATGTTTATTTGGATGACCAAATCTGTTGTGTAACAACCTTATTGACTCATTTCCTGAAGCAATAAAACTAGCAGAAACAGAACTATGATAACTTTGATCAACAGATGTTTGATCATTTGACCCTTGTAATGATTTGATGTTCTTGGTATTGAAAAGAACTGACACCATAGAATTTGGTTTTGCAGCATAAGCATTTAAAAGGAAGGAAGAGTCATTTGGTGACAGTAGCTTGTAGAGGCCACCTTCAACAATCCCTTGTGCCAGCAAAGCTCTCTTCATCTTGTCCTTGATAAAGCACATATTAGAAGAAAACCCAATGGTTATGTTGTTGTCTAACAGAAGTTGAGAGATGCTGATAAGATTCTTTGTAATGCTCGGTACACACAGTACATTGTTTAGATTTAGATATGTTCCTAGGGAGGTATAAAGACAAGTACAGCCTGTGTATGTAATTGTAAGTCCTTGACCATTTCCAACTAGTAATAACTGAGATCCCAAATAAGGCTTACCTTCAGTCAAAGTTTGAACATTGTTTGTAAGATGATGAGTAGCCCCACTATCCAGGTACCAACCTTGATCAGCAGCTCCTTCTGAAGTCATCATATAAGCAGCTTTAGACACCTGATTTTGCATTGGAAAATTAAGAACAAAATTTCTGTTAAACCTATTCCTGCAATCAGCAGCAGAGTGATTCTGTTTAAAACAAATTTGACAAGTCATGCTTCCTCGACCACTTCCTCTGCCACCAGTACTAGAAAAACCATCATTTCCATAAAATCCATTACCAAAACCTCCAATGTTACCATTAGGTCCACCACCAAAACCATTGCCATTAAATCCATTTCCATAGAAGTTATCATTACCATTAAACCTATTATCAGGACCATGAGCATTAAATCCACCACCAGTACTGTTAAATCCTTCAAAGAAATTTCCATTAAAACCACCTCTCCCTTGATTACCATTCCAACCTCTACCTTGATTTTGTCCTGTAAAGCCACCTCTATTAGATCCATATGCTCCCCTATTATTATTTCCATTCCAGTTACCATTTCCAGATCTATTACCAAAATTTCCATTCCAATTTCCTTGAGCATTACTATTCCATCCAGCATTATTTCCTGGTTTCTTTTGATTGTTACCGATTTGAGCTACATTTGCCATATAGTTCGGTTTTGCTTTTGCTTTACTAGCATTAGTCCGAGCATTTTCCAACCTAGCTTCACGAGTCGTGAAGATAGTAGTATGCTTCATTTATGCTCATTTTAAGAACATTGGCTTCATATACACTACCACAGGATAATAAGGTTGATCTAAACCAAAATCAAGTGTGTAATGAAGTCAAGAGAGCTAATGGACTACTACTTCGCTAGTTCATCGAATGATCTAAGCTTTCCAAAGTATTCTCATTATTGACATGGATCCTTTCTTAAGGTTGTTTAGCATTATTTTCAAATGAACTTTCTTAGCTGTAGTTTCAGATCCAAATTGCTGCTCTAAGCTGGTCCAAAGTTCATGAGAAGTTTTAGAATTTACCACAAGACTTAAAATCGCAACATGAATAGATGATAATAGCCAGCTCAACAGCATCTGATCTTGTTTCTTCCAAACAAAGACAAGCGGGATTCTCGATGTAACCTCACTAGTGCCTGCTTTCTCCATCCGACATAGATTGATCGGGACACGTTCGTGATCCATCAAGTAAACTCTCAAGATCATTAGCTCGAACAGAGGAAAGGATCTGAGATTTCCAAATTGTATAGTTTGATCGATCAAGTTTAATTGGTGTTGTGAATGTAAAAGATGAAATTGAAGAAGAAGCATTGATATTGGAGTTTGAGAAAGCCATTAGCGTGATGATCTGAACTAAGGCTCTGATACCAAATTAAGAATGTTTTATTATGCAAAGCTGTTTGGTTGTTGAGAAAATATCAAGGAAAACTCTGGAACATCTTACTGCAGAACATTCATTATTTCCTCTCATTGTTATGAATGAGATTACAAGACTTTATATACTAGAATCCAGAAGCATCTACATACATCAGTTACATGAAAGAAAAACGAATAAAGGAAAACTATATCTAGCTAACAGAAGTAACAACTCTTGCTGACTCAGCATCCAGCTCATCATTGTAACCAACTTATCCAGCTCAGCAGTGAACAAACTTAAGTAACAAGTATCCTAACAGCCTGCTCCTCCTTGACAGATGCAAGCTGATGTCGTCGTACTGGTGAAGAACGGGTAGGAAATCTTAATCTGAGTTTCCTACCTAGAGCAGTTCTGCTATTCATTGTTTGCTGCCCTTATCAACATTCTCGTTCCATGTGTACACGTTATAAAGGATATTTTGTCCCATGCAAGCCCCGCAGTGAGCCTGGTGCCTTAACCTTGCACTCGTAGTCAGCCTTATCAGCTTGTGATAGTGCATCGGGGTTCACCTCTATGACGCCGTGAAGCAACGGGTTGAGTCTATGGATTTCTCCAAGGTCAAATTCAACTAGCTGCTGGGACATAAGCTTGTTTTGCTTGAAAGCGAGCTGGAGATCCTTGATGGTTGCTTCTCTTATTGGGAATGCATGAATGGCATTACTCTGAGCTGATATGGCTAGAAGAGTCGGAAGAAGCAGATAGGAAAAAAAAAGAAAAGGCCAATATTGAGATACTACTAGTAGCCATTGTTAAGCAATGCATCGATGATCACTTTGTTTGGGTTGGAGTTGGATGAGATGGATACTTAAGAAAATGCTCAGATTGTTTGTATATATAAACATGTAACACATTGTGATGATGCAATGATGAAGGTCACTTGAAAAGAAAAAAAAAAAAAAAAGGCCTGAACTCTAGTGGGCCATGACATAATATAACTCTCCAGGATGAAAGAATACTTGTGCGAAAAGCGGCTATTCTTTAGAATGTGGCGCGGACCCAATTCAGACGACCAGGACAGGGGTGACATTCGAAACCACATGTTTTTATGGCATCACTGCGATTTTCAGTGAGTTTGTACATAGAAGTAGAACTGTAGTGCACGTTATAAAAGATATTATGAAATTTGCAAAGCACATGAGCAAAAGGGTATATCAATATCATAGTTTCGCGATTCTGCAGCAATTTTTTCTTTTGCTAACCTTGTTACTGTCTCAACTTCACTCTTTTCCACACAGTTGAAATCATTCTGCTTTTTGGCCTCCGTTAGCTGCACCCAAACCTTCACAAATTGACCTTATTGATTGATTGCCTTTGCTTGGGAAATCATAGAGTTGATGCAACGCATAAGGTGGGATGCATATTATCGAACATGTCCTGTGCATGAGAATTATGCCATAATTCCCCAACAATTCCTTTGTCTATTTTTTGTTTGTTCTAAACCTAAATAAAGCTGAGATCGATCATATAGATATCTTTTCTTTCTTCCTAAGATCCTCAACATTTGGCCCCTAAGCATTATAGCCTCAACCTGTGGTTCATTTATTTCAACTCACAAAAATTCTCTGAAAATCACGAAAGTACATTTTATTATTAAAATTACATAGGAAATGACAAGGAAGAGAGTGAGCTCAAGAGCACTTTTCAGCTCTTCACTCTACACTTACAAACGGACACATTAAAAGCTGCCACTTAATCAGCTCCTGTGTTTATTTATAAATGCTGCTAACCTCCGTTAACAAACTTGGACATCAATCTAGACAGCTCATCACTGCCACGTCACTACCCCTTAACTGGTTTATAACATATTTTTGAATAAATGGAATGTCAATGAATTACCATATGCAAAAAAAAAAAAGAAAAAAGAAAAAAAGAAAATTGAATTTGAGGTGCATGCTTACTAATAAATTCAGAGAATAATAAATAGCCTTTCTCCCTAATTTGAGTTCATCTTTGAGGCTGTGGTTCCTCATCATCACAGCAGCCATCCCACCGGCTTCTATCCCAAAAACTAGGGGTTTTCAGAATGCAATTCAATCTGCTTAATTTATCTTATTCGCAAACATCTAATTTATGGATTAATAGATTGGGTTGGATTAAAAATTTGAAAATCCAGAGTCTGTAAATTGGATATGGATTTACCTCTGTAAATGCTAAAAAATTTACAAATCCACAAAAAAAAATTATTTAATTAAAAAATAAAAGTTATAAATGTGGCGTTACTACTTACTAATAAATACATAACTTAAAATGTAGTTACATTAATACCATATTATATCTTATGTAATAATAATATAAAAAAATAATTAAATAATTAAATAAACAAATATAGCTTCCTAAACAGTAAAATTACTCTTGCTTTGAATGCATTATTCTAGTTTTAGTTAAACAATTAATATGTTTAATTCTTATTCAATTTTGAATTTAATCGATAGTAAAATTATTGTTATATTAGACTTTTTTATTTACTTTTTTCATGGATTGGACAGAATTAAAAATTTTCAATCTACAAAATGGTGGATTAGAGATGGTTTGGGTGAATTCGTATTTGATTCGCAGATATATGATAGGATTTGCATTGAATTTCACCAATTTGTAAATCGAATAGGATTAAATTTTTTTTTATAATCCGTAAAATTGTGGATCGTGAATAGGTTGATATCTAATCTACAAAATTCGATCCGCGAACACCCCTACCAAAAATATATTTAGTTTATTTATATTAATGTTATATTTATTTTTATTTTTAAAATTTAATATAAATTTTGGAGAGCCAAGAGTATAATAGTAATTACACAAAAATGAAAAAAGCAATTAAGCATGTCGAAGTTGTAAATAGAAGTCAATTATTATGCGATCGCTTAAGTTATAGTTACATATGGACAAAATTTCTACTTTAATTTATCTTACACAATTTTATATTATCCCTTTTCTTTTTACAGAAAAGAAGTCATACCATATACTGATCCCAAAATGTATTAGACAATTTAAGTTTGCAGACGCTGATTGGAGGAATGTACTTGAGCAATTCTTGAAAGGAGAGCCTCTAAGAGTAAGGGAGCGAAAAATAAAATATAAACTAAATGCAAAATTTAACATTCCACCTTGTGTTATTTTGAAAATAAAAGAGAAATATGTACTTAGGGTAAAACTCACAGCTCAGAGTGTATTGCAGTAGCAGCTTCTTAATTGAATTCCAATGAAGTACTTTGCTTCAAGAGAACTTAATTTAATCAAGCAAATACATTTGTTTTAGGGAAAAGCAGAGGATTTTTAGGAAATGCCTCTTAATTAATCAAAATCAGCAAAGAAGAGATCAGAATCTCCTTTTAAATTTGATTTATTGAGTAATTAGAAACACTTAATCCACCCCATTCCCTCCCCCCCCCCCCCCCCAAAAAAAAAAAGAAAAAGGAAAAAAGAAAGCAAGAAAGAAACACTACTTAATCCATAAATATGTAAGACAAACATTCATGTGAAGCGATGTTGGAATACAAAACTACGAGAAAGCATAATGCTTTGAGCGTGTTGGATGCACTGAAAGATGATGAAAATTTACTTTGCAAAAGATAATTCCTCTTCATAAAGATAATTCCAGTTAAGTTTGTTCCAAAGAAATCACTGAGAGGATTTCATGCTTACTAATTATTTCCTCCACTTTTGCTTGCCAACAGCAAGTCTACTCAAAAGTTTTTGCAAAAGATAATTATAAAGAGTGACTATGGTCTACGGTGGAGAGTGGAATCAAAGACATTCAAAGATAACAAAAGCTTCAATAATCTAAGAACCGAAACTTTTCTTCAAGTATAGTTAAATTTATAGTAGTCAGGCAAAATAGAGAAACTTTATTATAGTGAATGTGTATGGCACTGTGGCAGAAGTAAACAAAGGATACAAGCATAATAAAATTAAGATCAAGGTATGTGCGTATGAGATTATTGTGACGACTTTTGAGAGTGTCAAAAGCTTGACTCTTCTTGATTACGGATTAAAAGCGGTTACGAAATATGTCTTATTTTTCAATAAAGATTTCCTGGGACATATTTCTTTTTTATAAGATTCCTATTTAAAGAATAAGGATTTCCTAGGATATTTTTCTTTTTTTAGGATTCTCATTTAAGGAATAAGTCATTTTCCCTTTGAGGCTTGACTTATTCAAGGAGGAATTCTACAAGTATAAAAAAAGAAATACTTCTTCCACAAGAAATAATCACTATATATAGGGAGGTTGGGTTCACTTATTTATATAACACAGAAATCATATCTCTGCAAGTAGACAGTTTCTAATATGAGAGAAACAATAAGTTTATTGAGAGATTGGGTGTTATTGGCGTTTTGGATGTGAGGAAAAAAAATACTAGAGTGATTGTAATAATATTTCACATAGTGCATTTTTCTTTCGTCGTCCTTGGCAGCCGTTGTTTTTCTCTATTATAGGAGTTTTCCACATAAATTCTTGTGTTGTGTGATTGATTTTATTTTTCATCTTTTTTTTATTTGTTATTTGTTTGATGCATTTTTACTTGCAAAATCTGGGTGGGATTAAAGTTCCTAACAAAAGCTGTTCAAAACTCAAAATCACATAATTGAATGGATGTTGAGCATGCTTGTAGAAAGAGTTACCCTATGAGCACCCCTTTGTCATCCTTAAATAAAAGAAAAACTCACTTCAAGCAAAACTATACTCAAGGATAAATAAGAATCAATTAACCACTTAGATTTTTTTTTCCTGCAAATTATTTGTATTCATAGTCAATCCATTTTTCTTTTCTGTCATGACTTCCTATGTATCGAAAGTAAATTTGCTTAAATCTAAAATATTCTATTATTCTTTTTCTAATTCTTATTGATGGAACAATTTTTTTTTAATTTCAGATTACTTTCAAATTATAATTTAAAATGTGTAATTTAAGTCAGAATTATAATTTAAAGTATTTTTTTATTTAATTCAATGATTAACATTCAAAAATTCATTACCGATAAAACATTTTAATTCGTGAGTAGGATAGATTTCAAATTAACAAGAATGTTAAAAAAAATAAAATCATTAGACTATATTAAAAATGGACATTTTTGGAATTAAAAGTAAGAATAACTAAAAACAATTTAAAAAAAAAACACAAAAGAGGTCTGATGAGAATATTAGAGGGGTGGGAATAATCCAACTCCGTGAAAATAACCAACAAGAAAATAATAAAAGACATTTTAATTCTGAAAATAAAAGAGAGAGATGTAGAAGATAGAACTTACAGCTTTTGAGTGTATTGCAAGAAGCCAGTTAAATGAACTCCAATGCAGTATTTGATTCAAAGAATTTAATCATGCAAATATATTCTTTTGGAAAAAATTAATAAATATTCTCACTGTTCACTCTCATGATGAAGTTACCATCAAACTTCCTGGAAGCTTCAAGGAATAAAAAAAAAAAAAGGAAAAAAAGGTTTCAGAAGAAAGCGGTACTTAAATTGAAGAACAAATTACAAATAGCATAGGGCAACTCCAACAATCGCATGACCGTTTAGCAAAAGCATTGTACGAATAAATGAAGGTCTTATAGTCAATGCAAACCTCAATTACGGCAATGCAAGAAATATTACTTAGTGTAAAACAAGATTTGCAAGAGTTTAGAATTGAACAAAGACGTAACCAAGAAACTAAGGGTGCTGACATGATACAGGTAATAATTTTAGTGACCAAAGGAAGACCAATGAAGTTAAAGAACTAGGTAGCTCTAGTAGAAACAAAAGCTACTTTACCCCTTCTCGGTTTAGATGATTCAGACGAACAAGAGATAGAAGATGAATGACGAGAAACACATCAGAATAACTACCACATTAAAATTGACCTTCCATCATTCAATAGACAATTAGGCATTGTAGAGTTTCTTAATTGGCTATCAAATGTCAAACAATTCATTAAAACAATGGACTTTTAATAAACAAAGAAGAGCAAGGTAGTAGTGTATAAGCTTAAAGGCGTTACGACAGTTTGGTGGAACAATCTACAGACTTCTCATGCGCTACAAGGAAAAGGAAAGGTCAAGACATGGTGTTGTATGCATCACTTACTAATGGAATAATTTTTGCCTCTTGACTATGTACAAACCTTGTTTCATGAGTACAACAACTATCGTCAAGGAGCCAAAACGGTTGAGAAATATGCCCTTGAATTTCAAAGGCTTATGGAATGAAATAATCTTCACGAGACAAAGGCCCAGATAGTTGGTCAATTCTTAGATGGTTTACACCCTGAAATAGAAGATCAAGTTGGGTTGCAACCAGTACATACATTGCAGAATGCCATTTGACTAGCCAAAAAGGTTAAAATACAACTTGAAAAAAGAAAAAGCTTATAATCAAGCCACCTCACATTCATTTATTCCTGGCCAACAACAAGAGTGGAGGTACAAAATAAAAAGCTCCTATGGAAAATTTTGGAAGGCCAACACAAAATCATAATGAGCAAAACATGCACCAATAAAATATCCACTAAGTAGAAGTAATCCTTATGTAGTTCCACGAGGCGACAAATGTTTTCGTTACTCAAAACCAGGCCATACATCAAACCGATGTCCAAAATGAAGACGTCAAGTAGTCAATTTAGCAACTCATGCAGAGAAAATTGAAGAGTATAAGGATAAACCATATGAAGACAATAATGACTTAGAAGAGAAAGAAGAGTGGGCATATTCAGACATAGGAGTATCACTAGTAACACAAGGTTTGTTATACACACCAAAGAAGGAAGAAGACACTTAGAGACATATCATCTCCAAAACAAGGTGCACAATCAACTAGAGGATATGTAATCTTATTATTGACAATGGTAGTAGCGAGAATATAGTTTCCAAGACCATGGTTGACATGTTACAACTTAAAACTCACAAACATCCTTCTCTTTATTGCATTGGATGAATAAAAAATATTGGAGAAACTAAAGTTATTGTGCATTCCTTGTTCCATTGAAAAATAAAAGGCTGAAGTAATTTGTGATGTTATCGACATGAATGCTTGCTATATGCTACTTGGGAGAGCAATTTGATGTTAATATAGTACATCATGGAAAAGATAATACATACAGGTTTTATAAAGACAACATGAAGATTATCCTTGCTCCAATGAAGTCAAAAGTCAAGGGAGCACATCTTCTAGTGCCAAAAGAAGTAGCTAAAACATAATTGGTGCTCGAATAAGTCCAACTGCTACTCTTAAAATTTCAAGATATCGTCCTAAAGGACTTAACAATTTACCTTCTATAAGGATAGTTAGCATCAAATTAATCTTGTCCCTAGAGCTAGCCTATCCAACTTATTTGTGACTCAAATTAAAAGAGAACTTCTAATGGTTTGTTCTTACAAGTCCATAGTTTTTAGAAGAGCTATGTTCAAAAGCAAGAATAAATTGAAGTTTTGGTGCTTTTGAATTTCAAAAAAGATTGATGTGAAAGATTATGAGTCCAAGATTCAAGATACATTGCTACTCTATTGTAAGTTTCACCCTCCAAATTATCTTTTATTTTCAGCAAAACTCAAGGACGAGTTTTTTTCAAAGAGGAAGAGACTGATGTAGGACAGCCCTAGTCATTATAAAAAACCATAATTTTATTAGGACAACCTCCAAATTATCCTTTTCTTAGTTTAATTATGATTTATTTTATATTTTCTTGCTTAAGTTAAATTCCTTTTCTTGTAAAGAACCATAATTTTATTAGGAACAAGATAATTCTAACTAGTATAAATAAACTTATTATACTTGTTTCTTTACATAATTTTCTCATTAATAATATTCAATATTTTCTCAATTGAGATATTTTTTCCTCTGTGAGAGCTCTTTTTCTTGAGTTTTCAAGAACATATGCTAAAATGAAATTTAATATTATTTTTGCCTTGTGTTAATTTGTTTTTAAAAATTTTATGAATTTTAAAAATAGTCATTTGTATGAAGTAAATTTTACTGCTAAACTTTTGTAAGATTGTAAATGATTGATTAAGCGGCTTTGCCAGTCTGCCCATTCCCCATGTAGAAACCATCGGATACCATTAAAATGGAATGGAATCCAACGGTTGATATTAATAATTAATTAAACATCAAGATATGCGAATTAATACTGAAAATAAAAGAGAAATATGTATAAGAAAAACGCTTACAGCTTCCGAGTGTATTGCAGGAAGCCAATTAATTGAACTTATTGGAAGCACTGACAGATGACAGATTTTTACTTGAATTTCCAATTACGTTTGTTTCAGAGAAATCAATGAGAAGACTTTCGTGTGTTCTAATTAATTTCTCAAACAAGAAGTTTAGTCTGCAGGGTGTGCCGAAAGTAATAATGACGAAAGATTTTGCTTTTTTAGTGGAGAAAAGACATGGTCTATTGATGTTGACACTATTTGATGTTGACAAAAGCTAGCTTCAATAATCTACACACCAAAAGAAAGGATTTCTTTATGTATTTTATTAATGCTTGTATAAAATATTCTTTTGCAATAATTTCACTAAAATCTTTCAATTTTTTTTAATTGTAGAATTTCTCATTAAAATAAATAAAGATTGGAAAATAAAGGTTAAAGGCTTGACATTTTAATTTGAAGGTGCTTAAAGCTTTGGGAAGAAAGATCTAAGGCTGTCCATTTCGCTTAGAAATAATTGGTTTTTGGCATCTTTTCGTTACAAGCCTCGCCAGTTGTAAATAATTGGCTTGAGCCTTGAAGTTTTTTATACAATCATTGGTCCAGTAGAGTCAGATAAAACTCGTTAGTGGAGTCCACGTCAGCCGCTAAAGCATCTGAATTTCCCGCCCAAACAAAAACTAACAAACATAAAGAATTTGAATCATTCTTCAACAATAACATAAATAGCAACTTGTGAGGCTTGTAATTTGGTCAGTTCTGTATTTGCCAACGCATTATTGATTCCACGACCAGGCTCTAAAATCAAGTAAATGCTACAGTTGCATGCAATTGATGAATATAGATCAGCAAGTACAAAAATTGTCAATAATATTACTTGTTAAGGTTACGAATCCATCCGCAAGAAGCTATAAATAATCGTGTGTGTGTGTGTAACCTGACGTCTAGACTTTTTACATGATTAATAAAGGATAACAGCATATTCAAAAATCAATTTCTACCTAAATTTATAGTAGTCATGCAAAATAGAGATAGTGAATGTGTATGTCACCGTGGCAGAAGTAAACAAAGCATACAAGCATGATGAAATAAAGAATTAAAGATCATGATATGTGCCTATTAGATTATTAAGAACGAACCTGCTATCGAAACTGATGCAGTGGCTGAGCCGGAAGAAAAGGCTAACTAAGAAGTGAATTTGCTGTAATTTGATTTTCGGCATGGCTCTTCAGGCTTGAATCAGCCTACGACGGGCAAGTAATGAGCAAGCTGATGTTGCTGTGGTAGATAGCTTGATGCCCTTATCAACATTCTTCTTCCGTGAATCTAAATCTCTGTCAAAAAACATTGAAAGCAACGCACATAGAAGCAATACAGTATTGCATGTTATAAAGGAAATTATTAATTTTGTAAAGTACCTTAGCAAATTTGCTTTTGCTAACTTTGTTACTGTCTTAACCGCACTCCGTTCCACACACTGGAAATCATTCTACTTGATGGCCCGACTCTAACAAGACAATCTAGCTTCCAAGCTTTCAACTTTCCCCAAGGCCTCTGGCACATTTTTAATTTTGGAGCAGCCAGAGAGATACAACGTTCTCAGAGATCTCAAACCATTTATTTTACTTGGAAGACTCTTGAGATTTTTGCAATCTTTCAAATTCAACTAGACATTGCCAAAAAGAAGTTCAATACATGCTGGCAATCCTCTTATAGCAGTTCCTTACAAATGAAGCTCCAACAGCTGATCCCTGCTTGAAGTTATCTCCGGAAACTCTCTGGATTTCAAAAGTCCGGAAAGATTCAAAGTTGATAGATATGTTGCAGCACATATGGTACTTGGAAAACGCTCAAGATTTTTGCAGCCATTCAAAGTCAACTGAAAAAGTCCAAATAGAAGTTTAGTTGATAATGGCAGTTCTTCAGTATCAGTTCCAACATTGAGAACTTCCCACAATGTCTAGAAATTTCTTCAGTTTCAAGCAACTGGAAAGAACCAGTGTCTTAGGCTGTGTTTGGTACAGTTTTTGAAATAAAGCTTATTTAAGTAGAACTTTATTAGTATAACTCTTACAAGTATAGCTCTTATTAAAAAAATTTTAGTTGTTTAGTTGTCAATAAAAATTTTTATTAAAAATTTTAAAATTATTTTAATAAGCAAGTTATTTAAAGTTATTTTATGAAGAAATGAAATAAAGAAATAATATTTTAGACATTTTAATATTTTAAAAAAACTTTTCAATCTCTACTCCTAAAAACTCAAAAAGTGGAGGCAAAATAACTTATTTAATCTTCAAAAAATCTACTAAAAAAACAACCAAACAATAATAAAAAATTTAGAAATAGCTTATGAAATTAAATAAGCACTTATGACTATTAGATAAGCTATTCTAGCAGACACTTCCATGGGCTTCGGCTGCCCCAAAATATTCTGCAAGGCTTTGCTTTGATGTTGTGTCTACTTCCATATTTGATCCAACAAAATCGTGATGGAATTCATTAAGATTATAAGAAGTAATGCGAGTCCATTGCTTTGTTGTTTGGTTGAACTCCTCCACTTAGTGCATATAAACGGGATGGAAACCACACCTTTTCACCTCTAATCCTGGGCTCCGCATGGTTATAAAAGAAAACTTAATAAGATTAGATTCAAAATCCCAATTACTATCATAGCATTCTTCACGTGACAAAAAGAGTAGCCAAAGATGGTCTGACCCAACCTGACCGAATTTCCCCCTAAAATTAGTAAAATAATCGGAGTGTGAACCATCCATTTCGCAAACCAACAGATGTAGGCCTTTCGTATGAGTTGAATGTTTCGGGAGATGAAGAACACAACAAATAGCACATCCCACAACCTTATTCATATTTTACAAATATGAAGGCCTTGAGACTGTTATTGAAGAACCCTCATTCTGGTACATGAACTACTTTGGAATTTCACTTCCTGGGACAATAATGCTGAAAATCTTTTAATGGATCTGACACTGCCTGTAACCAAAAAATAAAAAATGTAGTCTATACCATTGCTTAATTGTCAGTCATAATTTTGCACAGTTGAGAGACTCCGAATGGGAGACTGACCTCAAGGTACTCTCGCAGCATTGAAATTGCCAAACCGTTGTTTCGGAACAATTTCAAGCTGTCTATACAATCAATTCTTGCGCAGTTGGACTTGCATAGTTTTAATGCACCAAATAATGTCACCAACGAAGAACAACCATTCACTATAACGAAAATTACGTTGGGTGGAAGTTGTGGCAGAGATTGAAGCCTTTTACAATCTTCCAACTCTAGTCTTTTAAGATTACAAAGACCGTTAATGCTTGCTGGCAGCATAACAAAATTGTTTTTACTCAGATACAACTCTTTTAATGAGCATAGGTTGCCAATATCACTCGGGATGCCTCCTTCCCCGAGATTACAGTCACTTAGATCCAATTTTCTTAAAGAGAACAAACCCGACAGAGAAAGCAGCCTCAAAGCCCCCAGATCTGAACTCTTTTGCATGTTGATGGGGAAACTTCTTTTTATATAGAGCTCGGACAGAACTTTCATACTTGCTGCAATCTGTGGAAACTTCTTCAGTTTTGAGCAACCATAAAGCTCTAGAGTTCTTAGACATTTTAAACTACTTATAGTAATGGACAGACTCGAGAGACTTTTGCAGCCTTTCAAAGTCAACTAAACAAGTCCAGATAGATATTCAATTGATAGTGGCATTTCTTTGATATCAGTTTCATCCAAAAGAAGTTCCTGCAGACACTCCATACTCCATAGTTCCCGCAACATGTGGAAATTTCCTCAAATTCAAGCAACCAGAAAGAACAAGTGTTTTAAGCGATTTCATAAAAATCTCGCTCGGAAGAGTTGTAAGACTTGTACAACCTTTCAAATTCAACAAAATCAGCTTATTGTGAAGCAGCAAAGACGAGTGAATTTCACGCAACGTTTCAACAAAATCAGCTTATTGTGAAGCAGCAAAGACGAGTGAATTTCACGCAACTTTGTACAACCTTCAAGACCCAACTCCTCCAGATTTGGGGCCTCAGTGAAGTCTGGTGTCCTAATCAGATTCTCTGAATGGCTAAGTTTCATGACTTTCAACATGTTTAAAGGCTGTAGAAAACAAAAGGGAGCTAAAATGATATTTCTTAATTCATATACAGCTTTAATAAATGTTGATGCCAAAAAATGACCTCAACAACTAAATTTATTTTTTAGGGAACCACAGCACGAATTCGACTCGAGCAACACCGCAACCGCCACTTTCTATACCTGCCAATCACAAAACACGGTTAGGACACGCCGGTGGGGATTCCGGCGAAAATCCTCCAATGCTTAAGTCAGATGCTTTATGTTTCGAAAAGAGAAAAAATGAAAAAGAGGGCTTGAGAATGAGTCCGATTTATGAATTTTCCAATATTGGAGTTAAGGGTCTTGGTAGAAAAAAAGGACCCTTTGAGGTTGATTCCGTAGAGTTTTTTGGTTTGTTTTTCTAACCTCTTCACATGAAGCTCTCTTTCCTTTAAATAGCCCCCTGGTCGTGGGGTGGTTACCGCGATTTTAGCACATTCAAAGGTAGTTACTTGCGGTTACTTATCAGTCGTGAGCGGTTGAGAAGATAATGGTATACAATTCACCTAAAAAGTAGGCCACGTTATCCCGATTGAATTGCGGAATGTATGAACCAAATCGTCCATACATGCTTAAGTTATACTTGTAACTTAGGTAGCCAACTTAGGCCCCAGGTTGCATTTCCGTGGTCATCTCGACGACAATGACTCCGGGTAGATTAAGGTTGACCACGATCGAGTTAAGGAATGTATAAACCAGGTCGTCCATACAAGCCTTAGGTTGTACTTGTAACTTAGGTAGCCAACTTAGGCCCCAGGTTGCATTTCCGAGGTCAGCTCGACGACAATGAATCTGGGTAGATTAAGGTTGACCACGATCGAGTTAAAGAAGGTATAAATCAGGTCGTCCATACAAGCCTTAGGTTGTACTTGTAAATCAGGTCGTCAACTTAAGCCTCAGGTTGTACTTCCGAGGTATGCTCAACGACAATGATCTGAGTAAATTAAGGTCGACTGTATTTCTTGATGCTATTGAAAAATCCGACCCTAACACCGATCCCCTAGTTTTCAATATCGAGAAGTTATGATCGGTGTTGAAAACTAATTACTGAAAAATAGAAAAATCTGAAAGCCTAACAATAATAAAATTGTTATCAACAATTATTCACAAAAAATAAATTAGTAACAAAAACATTGATCTTACTTTGATTCCTTTCCATAATTCTTCAATTCGACTGTAACACATTTTAAATTTAACAGTTTTATGCAATTGCAATTTCGATGGCAATGATTGCAATGGATATCGATGCCAATCAAGTCACTGCAACTTGTTAGATAGGTATTCAAGGCCTTCAGGAAGTTGCACATAGCTGATTTTGAGTAATCTTAGGTTGGTCATCAGCGAAAATGCTTTAGCACTTAAATGCACCTCATTTTCAGGAAAGAAATAATCATCAATTATTATTCCTTCAACTACTTCACTTCCCTGAAAATGCAAGCAAAGGATAAGCAAATAAAGCTATAATTTGAAAATTCGTCTAGGTAAAAGAAATTAACGAGCACAACATGTTTTCCATTTAATAATTTACTTACCGTATTTTTTGTCAATACATGGTGCACTTCTTCTTGCCTCCATAATCTGCTGTGTTTCCCTAGTTTTTCGGCGGATTGTCTTGTAACAATCAGTTGTCCCAATTCTTGTAACAAATCATGCATCCCTAGTGTGTTGTCGTCATCAATCGTTAACAGAGATCTTTCAATAAGAACTTCTATCCAATGACTGGGGAAAAACCAAATCCCTCTAGAATTTTTGCCAAGTGATCTCTGTCCCACCATTTCAAGAAACATGCAATATCGAGAAATATTTTTGTCTCTGAATCTTGTAGTCCATCAAAACTTATTTGAAGTATACTCATAATCTTATTTGAAGGATCTCAATTCTTTCTAAGGAACTTCTCTATAGATCTACAGATCTACCAGTTAGTAAGGATCCCAAAACTTTTAGGGCTAATGGAAGACCACCAGCAAACTCCAGAACACGTTCAGACAGCTCCACATATTCTCCCACAAGCTGATGGGTTTTCAAAGCTTTCATACTAAAGAGTTAAAGAGCTTCATCGTTATTTAGTACATAAAGGTTAAGAATATGCTCTTCATCCACTTCATGTGCCACTGTCTATCTCTTGTTGTTATTACAATCCTACTTCCTGGACCGAACCAATCACACTTTCCAGCTAAACTTTGTAGTTGTTCAGCATCAACTACATCATCGATTACAAGAAGAACCTTTTCTCTATCGCAGCCTACTTCCAATTATGTTAATACCATCGTCTACATGCCATATGGTAATATCTCCAAGCTTCAGTATATTGGAAAGGAGTTGCTTTTGCAAAGAGATTACATTGCCTTCTTTTTCAGATTTTTCTCTAACATTGGAAAGAAAACTACTCCCATCAAACTTGTTAGAGATCAAGTCATAAACAACTCTCGCAAGAGTTGTCTTTCCTAGACCTCTCATCCCCCATATCCCTATCATACGAACATCAATAGACCTTGTACCCATAAGAAACCACAGTTTCTCCAAAAGTGAATCTATTCGTACTAGCTCCTTAAGAATCTCCGGTTCTGTATGAATTTTACTTGATATCATATTGACAATTTCCTCAATAAATTTGGACTCATTTCTGCAGATTGAAAGCAACAAGAAATGATAGGTGAGGTTAAATTAAGGTTAGTGTGAACGTCGTAGCAAATCAATTTTATATTATGTATAAAATCCAAACCATGCAATATTTATTTCATTAAATTGAAGTCATATGATTAAGTAACATGTTATAATTAAGTCAGAAACAATTGGAATGAGAAAATTCAAATCCAACCTAATAAAATTGGTCTGGATTGGGTTGAATTGTGATTTGAGGGTTCAAAAAATATTTAATTCCTTCTGCTGTTTTTTCCCAATCATTATTGATATATTATTTCTTTCTATAACAGGATGAAATAGATTGAAAGAGATTTTAGATAAGTTTTTGAGAAGATCATTTATTACACACATGAAATTAATCAATGATATCGATATATTATTGGTGTTGCGACTGTTGTGGTTATTATTATTAGTATTTAGCAATCTAGCTCAAGAGTCAATCTGAGAATAAAGTTTCATTTTTATTTTTTAAATCCGATTAATAGAGCACAAAGAAGCATCACAACATATTATACAGTCTTCAAAAGTTCAAAATACAATAATTTAATGTATCAACGTCCAGATCTCTTTGTTTGCAAATATTAATTCATTAATAGTACTATTATTGTAATTGAAAACAGTGTTGAATCATGAATACTAAAATCTGTTTCGTAGTTTATAATCATGAAAAACAAAAAAAAAATTGATAATAGAGAATAAGAATGATTACCTGTTCTCCAATTCCCAGCCAGATTTATTGGCCGCCACTTTTAAAGCGTGTCTCCACTTCGGTAGCTTTTCTATATTGTTCTTAAAAGCTTCTTCATGTTTTTCAAACGCTTCTCCAAAACCTGCTGTCTGTTACCTCACCACAGTTGGTTCCACATCATAGAAATTTGGAAAAACTTGATCTTCTTTGTTTTTGCATTCAACAATCTTAACAAGTTCATCGAAGCACCAAGTGGAAGAAGCATAGTTTTTTGAGAAAGCAATAACTAAAATTCTTGATTCTTCAATTGCTTTAAGAAGTCCAGGTGAAATGGATCCTCCTTTTCAAATTCTTGGTCATCCTTGAATACATGAATGCCTTTATTTTTCAAAGCAGCGTAGAGATGACTCGTGAAGCTTTTTCGTGTGTCTTCTCCTCTAAAGCTCAAGAAGACATCATATTTCCCCCATGAGACATTTTGGATGCTTTTAGAAGCCATTGTCCAATAATTTGTTCCTGAAAATTTAGAATAAATCAAGCGCAATCCCAGAAACAATAATGTGCACCACAAAAATGAAGATGTATATCTCAAGCATCAAAGTTGTGCAAACTTAGGGTGTGTTTAGTGTGTTGAAAAGTCAGCACCGAATTCGGTGCTTGACTTTGGTGCTAGTAATTTGAAGACTTTGGTACTGGCAAATTGAAGAAAATGGAAACAATAGCCCACAACTTTTGACACTTAAGATTGACAAAAGTTGATTGACAAATTGAAGCCACAATTTAAGGGCTGAAATTGTTGATTTTCTTGACCATTATTTTGCTATAAATAGAAGTGCAAATGAAGAGCTGGAGCATCCCAAAAGCATTTGTGAGAGCATTTAAAGGTTAAAAACAATTCAAGTGAATTGTTAAGAAAGAGAGCAATCGGAGAGTGAGCAATTGAGATGTATTTCCTTTCAAGTGTATGTGAGAGTATTGGGTGTATTTGCGTTCTAGAGAGTGAGATTTGTTACTCAAATATTGTACTCAAATAATTGGTAGTAATACAATTATTTTTCTCTTGCTCCCGTGGACGTAGGCATAATTGGCGAACCACGTTAAATTTCTGTCTTCTATTTTTTTGTAATTATTTGGTACACTTATTTTTGCATTCTGCGCACAACAATTGGTATCAGAGTCGAAGGTTCGTACTTGGGAAATACGATACTGTTCATATACGGTACTATTCACAAATATGGTACTATTCACAAATACGGTACTGTTCACGAATACGGTAAAGAAGGCCATTTGTACTTGTGAGACAATCTATTGTAAGTAGTGTGTATTTTTGCATGTCTATGAAAGTTCTATCAACAAGACGATAAGAGTCTAAGGAGTCTTTATTTTAAGTGGGACCGTTGTGACCCCTCCATTCTCCTGGGAACTCTCCCGGTGCATTTATTCGCACAAAATAAACATCATAGAGATTGTTTTTCAAGTAGGAATAGTTCGTTGAGAAAATGGTAGAAGGAGAAACTTCCATAAGTGGAGAGAGATCTACCCAGACTATTCCGGGAGATAGTTCAGGTGGAAGGAGAGAATTGTCAAATCGCCTTTCAGCACTTATTATTGGAGGCCAGAAGATCGATGTTGAAAATTTTAACGGGAAAATCAACTTCGGCATGTGGAGACGCGAAGTTATGGATGCCCTTATTCAAATTGATCTCGACATTGTTCTAAAAAATAAAAGACACTTGTATGACGAAGAAACTTGGGATCGTATGAATGAAAAAGCTTGTGGTCAAATCAGATCTTGCTTGACCAAGGAAGTGAAATACCTGGTGAAAGATGAGGAGTGTGCGATGAAAAGGGTCATTGGAGAAAAGATTGTCCGAAGGCTCAGAAGAAAGATGGGAAAAAACCAGTAGCAGCGAACATGGCATACAAAGATGAAAACTCTGATTATTCACTAAGTATTACGCCTACAGCGTATGTGGCTAGTTCGGATGAGTGGATACTTGATACTAGAGCAACCTATCATTTATGTCCTGTAAAGGAATGGTTTACGGATTTTCGTAATTTAGAATCCGGTGCAGTTGTGATGGGAAATGATCAACCTTGTCGCACAATGGGGCTAGGGACAATTCGGCTAAAGATGTTTGATAGAATGGTCAGAGAGTTAAAAGAGGTTAGATATGTTCCAACTCTAAAGAAAAATCTAATTTCTGTGGGTGCTCTAGAAGTTAAAGGCTACAAAGTTACCATTGAAGATGGCAAAATGAAGTTCACATATGGAGCTATGGTGATTTTGCAAGAGGTCCGGCGTCATAATTTGTACTATTTAAAGAGATGTACAACTAATGAAGCTAATGTTGCTTAGGCACATAGTGACACCATCAAGCTATGGCATGCACGACTGGGACATGCTGGAGAGAAGTCTTTGCAAACTCTGATGAGGCATGGACTTTTAAAAGGTATCAAAACCTGTAAATTAAATTTCTGTGAGCACTGTGTAGTATGCAAGAAAACAAGGGTCAAGTTTGGTACGGCTAATCACGATACTCGTGAGATCCTTGAATATGTTCACAGTGATGTATGGGGAGCAACCAACACTGCATCAATTGGTGGAAGCCATTATTTTGTTTCATTTGTTGATGATTTCTCTAGACGTGTGTGGGTGTACACCATGCGAGCAAATGATGAGATTCTAGAGATTTTCGTGAAATAGAAGAAACCGGTAGAGACTCAAACTGGCAGAAAGATCAAAGTATTACGGTCTGATAATGAGGGTGAATATACTTCTGATCCATTCTTGCAAGTATGCTAGAATGAGAGTATAAAAAGACATTTCACGGTGAGACTACTCCGCAACAGAATGGTGTGGCTGAGCGTTTGAACCGTACTTTACTGGAGAAAGTACGATGTATGTTATCTAATGCTGGTTTAGATAAAAAGTTTTGAGCTGAGGCTGTAAGCTACGCAAGTCATTTAATAAACCGGTTGCCTTCTGCTGTAATTGGAGGTAAAACTCCTATGGGAATGTGGTCTAAAAAGCATGCAGAAGACTATGATTCCATTCATGTGTTTGGGTGTCTAGCTTATTATGATGTAAAGAATGATAAGCTCGATCCTCGTGCAAGGAAAGCTATCTTTGTGGGATTCAAAGGTGGAATTAAAGGCTACAAGCTTTGGGATCTCGAAGATAAAAAGTTTATGTATAGTAGAGATGTTACTTTTGATGAAGCTTCTATGTTGAAGGCTTCAAGTTCTCAGCAGGTGGAGAACACGACCAAAGAGGTATTGCAGCGGGTGGAGTTTGATGCATCTCTATATGTACCAGTTAGTTCTACATCAGAAAAGAGTTCAACTTTGGAGGTGGCCCCAGGAGTTGAAGAAGAAGTTGTTCCTGTTGATATCCCACAAGAGGAGAAAACAATCGAAGAAGATGTAGAAGATGAAAATGAGTCTATAGCAACAAAGAGGCCAAAAAGAGTGATAAAGAAACCCAGGTGGCTTACTAAAGATATAGTGGTAGCCTATGCACTTTCAGTTATTGATGATGACATCCTCAACACTTTCGGTGAAGCATTACGCAGTAGTGAAAGTGATCAGTGGAAGTTAGCCATGGAAGAAGAGATAAAATCTCTTCATCAAAATCAAACTTGGAACTCGTGGAGTTACCTAAGGGAAAAAGGGCTATTGGCAATAAATGGGTCTACACTAAGAAGCAAGGATCTCCAAATCAATCAACTCTTTGATACAAGGCAAGGCTCGTGGCAAAAGGTTATGCTCCGAAGGAAGGTATTGATTACAATGAAGTATTCTCTCCAGTTATGAAACATACTTCCATTCGTATCCTACTTGCCTTGGTAGTTGAATATGAGTTAGAGTTGGCTCAATTAGATGTGAAGACAGCATTCTTACATGGAAATTTGGAGAAAGAAATCTATATGACTCAGCCTAGCGATTTCAAAGTTGTTGGAAAGGAGAATCATGTGTGTAGATTGATTAAATCTTTGTACAGATTAAAACAATCACCAAGACAGTGGTACAAGAGGTTTGATCAATTCATACAAGGGCAGAAATTCATCAGAAGTGAACATGATCACTGTGTTTACTTTAAAAGACTACAAGATGGAGCTTTCATCTATTTGTTACTCCATGTCGATGATATGCTTATAGCTTCAAAGAATAGAGGTGAGATTGAGATACTAAAGAAGCAATTGGCTTCTGAGTTCGAGATGAAAGACTTGGGAAATGCATAGAGAATACTCGGGATGAAGATTCATAGAGACAAGAAGAATGGAAGCGTATGGTTAACTCAAAGGTCTTATTTGAGGAAGGTGCTAGAGAAGTTTGGCATGGATGATAAAACTAAATCGGTATATACTCCTCTAGCTCCTCATTTCAAATTAAGCTCTTCTTCATGTCCTTCCTCCCAAGAGGAGCGCGACTACATGGCTCGTGTTCCATATGCAAGTGCTGTGGGTAGTCTTATGTATGCTATGGTGTGTACAAGGCCCGATATTTCTCAAGTCGTTAGTATGGTTCGCAGATACATGCAAAATCCGGGTAAAGACCATTGGCTTGCGGTGAAGTGGATTCTTCGATATTTGTATGGGACAATTGATGTTGGGTTATTGTATAAAAACGATTGTGGTTAACAATGTGTCGGGTATTGTGATTCTGATTTCGCTGGAGACCTAGATAAGCGAAGATCAACAATGGGCTATGTATTCACATTGGGTGGAGGTCCGATCAACTGGAGGTCGATTCTACAATCGACAATTGCTCTGTCCACTACGGAAGCAGAGTATATGGCAGCAACTGAGGCTGTAAAGGAAGCTATTTGGTTGAAAGGCTTGTTAGGCGATTTGGGAATAATTCAGGAGAACATTAAGGTGTTCTGTGATAATCAGAGTGCAATATTCCTTGCCAAGAATCAAACGTATCATGCTCGAACGAAACACATAGATGTGAAATATCATTATGTCAGAAAGATTATCGAGGGTGGTGATGTGTTATTGAAAAAGGTCAATACTAAGGATAACCCATCAGATATATTAACGAAGGTGATTTCTGGAATTAAGCTTCAACATTGCTTGAAACTAATTCAAATTCTTCGAATGTGTTGAGTTTGGAGAATTTTGAACTACGGTTGGCTTGATCCTAAATTTTGGGTACGTAGGCAGTCACAAAGATGCAGCCACTTTGGGGATGATGGTTCGTTGGTAGTCGGCTCAGATTTTGATAAATTTTATCCGAGGTGGAGAATTGTTGAAAAGTCAGCACCGAATTCGGTGCTTGACTTTAGTGCTAGCAATTTGAAGACTTTGGTACTGGCAAATTGAAGAAAATGGAAACAATAGCCCATAACTTTTGACACTTGAGATTGACAAAAGTTGATTGACAAATTGAAGCCACAATTTAAGGGCTGAAATTGTTGATTTTCTTGACCATTATTTTGCTATAAATAGAAGTGCAAATGAAGAGCTGGAGCATCCCAAAAGCATTCGTGAGAGCATTTAAAGGTTCAGAACAATTCAAGTGAATTGTTAAGAAAGAGAGCAATCGGAGAGTGTGAGCAATTGAGAGGTATTTCCTTTCAAGTGTATGTGAGAGTACTCGGTGTATTTGGGTTTTGGAAAGTGAGATTTGTTATTCAAATATTGTACTCAAATAATTGTTAGTAATACAATTATTTTTCTCTTGCTCCCGTGGACGTAAGCATAATTGGCAAACCACGTTAAATTTCTGTGTCTTCTATTTTTTTGTAATTATTTGGTGCACTTATTTCTGCATTCCGCGCACAACATAGTGCACCATATTATATTACTTAAGCTGTATTGAATGTCATTATAGTAAGCTATGATGCAATACTACGTTTAGTGTATTATACTGGGTATTGTTCATTTAAATTCTTTATACTATTATTTATATTAAATTTATTATTTCTCTTTATTTGTAAAAATTAGAATTTTATTAATAAAGTAGTACCGTTTATTTAAGTAAATAATAAGCTTACTTAAAAATAAGATTTAATTGATTATAATTCTTTTACATAATAAAAAATAATACATAATTATTTATAATAAAATTCATATTATTTAGACTTATTAATATTTCATATTAATATTGTATTTAAATATGTAATTTAAATTTAAAACAAAATTATAATACATTATTTTAATAAAAAATGAAAAAAATAAAAATATTGAAATAGTTTTTTTATAATGAAAGTAAACATTTAATTACAAGATATTGCTTAATCCGTGCCCACGGAATTTCAAATTTCATGATGCCCTTTCACCTAGGTCTTGTATTTTGTTTTCTAACGGACTAATTTACAATAACTTCATGATAAATAAATTATTAGAGTTAAATAAATATCACTAGAAAGAATTAAAAATATTAAGATCATAACTAATCATCGAGATTATATATATGCAAAGAAATTTTCCTAGAAAAACTGACAAAAACTAGAAATTTTCCGTTGTCTTTTTCAACCACCTAAAAGAGGACAAACATATATAAATCGCACCTTTTTTTCTTTTTTTATAACCTTGATGGTGTGACCGAATATATATATATATAAATTAAAGTCAGAGTTTACTAACGTAAACAGTTATTAAACTTGAGAATGGTTCTGATTTCAAAACTAATGATCTTATTCTATAAAACAAACTAAACAGATAATCCATCAGCCTCTCATTTACTCTCATTTAAACATGATAAATTTCAAAATGTAATAGAAATTTTTTTGCACATGCTGATTGGAGAGTGTGCACGCCAATTTCTACTTAAGCAAATCTCGATTAGAGCGTTTAACTAAGAAAAGGCAAAGAGTTTGTACAAAATTAACACTCAAAGATTTCTTTCAATTTAATTTTTTTTAATTTTTTAAACATCAAGATATACAAATTAATTCTGAAAAGAAAAGAGAGGGATGTATAAGAACGAACTTACGGCTTTTGAGTGTATTGCAGGAAGCTAGTTAAATGAACTCCAATGCAGTATTTGATTTAAAGAATTTAATCATGCAAATATATTCTTTTGGAAAGAAATTAAGCAATCGGCTAAAATATGTATTTCCGAAAGCAAGTTACCATCAAACTTCACGGAAGCTTGAAGGAATCTAAACGAAAATTACCTGGCTTTTCAATTGATTACGCGTCTTCGCCACCTGCCCGTTAGCCGTGTTGAAACCACTGGATTCCATTACAATAGGATGGAATCCAACGGTTGATATCAATAATTGATAAAAATAAGTTAAATGTAGGTGCATTTAAACGAATAATGCTAATTAAATGATAAATTGCTGGTTCGGACTCTGATGCTTCCGCGTGGTTTAAAACCAACAAAGAAAGGATTGCCAAAATCATTAGCCATGATGAGCAGAACTTGGAGACGGCCATGATTCAATTCCCTGTAAATATTCCTTAAAATTTGGCAATGATTTCTTGAAAAAATACTGAGTTAAGGCTTTATAGATTTTCTTTTGGATGTTAATGTAATTTGCCAATTGGGCTTTAATTTCGGAAGTTTTGACTTTGAGCATTTCCTTCGGTGATTGGTGGCCTTGCTCATCAGTTTGCCTTCCCTTTTTTCCGTCTATTATTGGCTGCATGTGCCATTTTTCTCTCAAATTTTGAGTATTTTGCCCATCTGTTTAATTTTGGAAAACTGTCTGTGGCACTAAAATTAGGAGATCGAGTAAATTTTTTTGTACTGGTAAACCTTTTATCAGTAAAATTTCAACTGAGTCCTTAGGAGATGTAGACTAAACTAAAACTTAAATTTAGGGATGGCAAATTTCGGATCCAGATCTAGATGTAGGTGCATCCGGATCCGGATCTGCATTAAATTTTTAACATCTGGATCTACACTCGGATCCGGGAAAAAATATGCGGATCTGGATGTGGGTAATGTAACATATGGATCCGTTTTAAAAAAAAATTCAGTTTCTATTTAAGGAAAGAGTAGAGAGATAAGCATTTTTTTTTTCCAAAAATAGAAAGAGAGAGAGAGAGTAAGTTGCTTCCGTTGACCCGGATCCACGACCCGTCCCGCGGCGTTGACTCGGACAGATCTCGTGATTCCGGCCACCCCACTGAACGATCTTAGTACCGATCCGAAGCTTGAGAGCCGGCCAACTCATTTAGGCCGTCATCGCGGCCAAAAACTAACTAGAACGCTGGTAAATGAGCCCTAAAAGTTGCGGCCAAACCCGTTTTCCTCGCCGTTGATTTCGCTGGTTTTAGGCCGATCCACCACTTGGATCTTGTTCCTCAGCTTCCCCTCATCGTGTTCTGACCAACCCCGTCACCTGAAACGGCCGGATTGCCACTGATCGACCGCCGGAAAGCTCACAGTTTTGGGGAGCCGATCTGCTGTTGCCGCCGCGCGTGGGTGGTCACCGCTGGCACCATTGGACTCACCGAAGTCAGATCTAGCAGACCTGAGCTTCCCCGTCGCCGTTGACTGAGTTTCGGTCATCATTGACTGTTAGGGATAATTCTGTAATTTGAAAATTGGTGGACATTTTGGAAATTTTAGATCAGGGCAGTTAGGTAATTTGAGATTTTAGGGGTAATTCAATAATTTACGTCGTTAGGGGTATTTTTGTAATTTTATATTTTTCAAGGGTAATTTTATAAATTCAAAACTTGTGGATATCTTTGTAATCAGAATGGAGGATAGTTTGATAATATGTGATTCTAAGGATAATTTGATGAATTTTAATTTCGAGGGCATTTTGGTAATTTTATGAATTCGAGAATATTTTATTACGGATAAATGTCGTTTCGAACATATTAGTTATAATTCGTGATTATAGTTAGTAATTATGTTATTTCCTTAAATTAAGAGGATCCGCGAACGAGAATCAATCTGCGGACGTTGTCGATTCCAAGTTCGGACACCGTCACTGTGAGTGGAATATACAAAATCTATTTTCATTGTAGTTTATTATAATTTTAAAATATGGTAAAGCTGGTTTACGAGATTAATTTTAAAGGGTTCGATTTAATGATTTTATAGAAATATATTTTATCTGTGTTTTGGTATTATTACGAGAAATATGTTTGATTAAAAGCAGATTAAAGACATGTTAAATGAAAAGGGAAATGAGATTTCGAATGAGATTTTGAATGAGATTTCAGATGAGATTATATGTTTATGTATATATGTACAAAGGTATATGAATATAAGCATAATTATCGTTTTTAAAATCATTAGACAATACCCTTCCTTTCCAGATATGGCGATATATATGAGATGATATATGTATGTGGTATGATGAATACGAAGATACTGATATTGAGATACATATGATACAGATGAGATACAAGCTTTTGGGGCTCGTCTGAGTGCACATAGAGGCTTTGGGCCGTGTACTCAGGCGACTTTGTCTTTTGGGGACCAGATTATGCATGCACAGCTCCGGGGCGTGATTGTACTCAGATAGTACATCATTGCCTGTCCGTTGAGGTCCGGATATGATGTGCTATGATATGGCTTTTTCCAATCTATCCGTGTAGCTCCGGGGCGTGATTGTACCCAGATAGTACGTCATTGCCCGTCCATCAAGGTCCGGATATGATGAGATTATTTTCCCTGGATACTTGTTTGGTGATAGATTTCAGTATTTCAGTATTAATGTTATAAGTATTATGAATTTCCATTGATTTATGTAGTATATTTGCGATATCGTTATTTAAGTACATGAATTGGATTTAATAAGTTATTTAAATCTTGTGATATTTTGACGAGTTGGTAATTTTGATATGATTAATTATTTTAGAGTAAAGTTATGTTGAAAAAAACTACTATCCACTCACTGAACTCACTGAGTTTTATACTCATTCCGTTTTATTATATTTCCCCCCCCCCCCCAACAGGAGATTCGCAGGTATAACAATCGACCCAGCAACAATAGTTATTTTCAAAATTATGGTATCGTTATGATGTTAGGAGTTATCGATTGATTTATTGAGATAATTTGTGATTGTATAATTTGTTACATTTCAGGGATTGGGGATAACATATGTATTTTATTTGATATTGAATGATTGAGTGATTTGGTATTTTGGTTAAGGTAATTAATTGACGAAGTTGGTTATATTTGAAATTCTTTTGGGAGTGCTTGATTTACAATTTTGTAGATTTGGTTGTGTAATAATTTAAGGAGAGATTCTATCGAATTTTTGGTAGAATCCTAATTAATTAGATTACGTGAGAACGATTAAATAGAATTAGGCCGATTCACCCTGGGGTTTCGGGGCGGGGCTGGTCGTGTCAGGTAAGATCCGCACGGATTGCGGGTGGATTTTCTGGATATCTGGATCCGCATATTTTTAAATTTAAATATAATTTTAAATTTAATAATTTACTTAATAATATCAAATAAAATTCAATTATAATTTAACAATTAACAATTTAACATCAATTCAATATAAATAATGTACAATACCACCATAAATTCCCAAATGATAATTTCACAACATAAATCAAAATAAAAAAATAAAAAAAATCTAGGGTAAACCGATTCATTACAATATTCTCTAATTATTATTATTATTATTATTATTATTATTATTATTATTAGTTTTTTAACATACTTTTCATAGTCAATGAAGATTATAGAATTAATTATGCTTATAAATATTTTAATTAATATATTTTCAATTGAAATTTAATTAAATAAATAATTTAATTATATAATAATGTGGATCTGGATATCCGGTTTTCCGGATGCAATCTGCACAGATCTTAAAAGTTAAGATCCGGATATGCATTTTTTAACATGCGGATTAGGATTTTTCTGGATCATGATCTTCCGAATCTTTGCGGATCCGGGCCAGATCCGGAGTTTATTGCCAACCCTAATAAAATTAGTCAACAGTTTAGGCGCAAATAATTCTCAAAGACCAAAATTTACCAGTACAAAAAATTATGAAACTTGATAATGGCTCTGTTTTGGAAATTAATGATCTTCTTCTTCATATTAATTCTAAAAATTCAAAAACAAAAATGAAAATAAAGAGAGCTGCATAGCATAAAACTTACAGCTTCGCTTATGTTGCAAGCAGCAGAGGAATTTTCTTAATAAGAATTTCGACAGCAAATATTCTAAGCTCTAACATCAAATATGTTTTAAATATCAACTACATGTCACGATGCGGAATTCCAAGGCATCTTCTATTTAACAAAAAAGAAATAATAAGAATCAACCGTTGTCAATTCTTATCAACAAAGACTTCAAATTGACATTGCGGTCCTGTTGTTTAACGAAAAAAAAACATTCAATAGTTGTCAATTCCTATCAACCAAGTCCTCCAACCAAAATTAAATATGGGGGGTTGGAGAAAAGAAAAATAAAAATCAAATGTTGAATCCTCTTGATTGTATCATGGATAAATCTGATTTAGATATGAGTACTTATTTTAACATATTCATCGACCCATTTTCAGACATACCATGAATTGTAAATTAAGCCAAAGATTCGCAAAAAACAACAAAGAAACAGAAAACAGATTCTGTGTTCAGCCACAAACGGGCTATTTCACGGCCAAGCAACAAAACAAATGAAGAAAATTAATTGCTTTCCACTGGTTCAAGAATTAACACTATTATTGATTGCTTCTCTAGCGGAAGAAATAATTTTGAATAAAGCACAGCATCATTACAACAAATTTGATGATATTTTTTCAATCATCAGATGATGATAATATCTTCAGACATGCATTCTATGGCCTGACTCTTTTTTATGTCTAAAACTCAAGAAATTCTACAATTCCTTTGTTCTACCACATCATTCCCGTAACAATAAATAATCAAATTTTGTCAAGTATATTTTTATTTAGAAAATTGCAAAAAAGTCAGTCGCTAGAAAAACTAATTGTAATTGATTAAATAAACAATAGGTTTGCACTGTGTTTGTGGTAGAATTTTGTTAAAGATATGCATAGATAAACTACCAAGCCACTGGAAATATGAAATTAAAACAATACATTGAATCAAAACAATACATATTTATAGTGAAGGAATCTCAAAATCTGCTCACTAGCTATGACTCATGCAGGACAAACCTTGACAAATTGACCTTGTTGATTGATTGCTTTTGCTTGGGAAATCATAGAGTTGATGCAACGTGTCAGGTGGGATGCACGTTTCTTCGTGGGCATATTATCGAACATGTCCTAGGCATGAGAATTGTACCGTAATTCCTCAACAACTCCTCTCATGTAGGGCAAGCTTAGACCAATCATATTCATATAGATATTTGTCTTTCTTCCTAAAATCCTCAATTCAAGCTTGGCAATTTAGGCACTGTCCGCCAAGCATTGTAGCCTCAATTCCTAGGTTCAAGTATTTAAACCCATAAAAATTAACAGAGGAAATGACAAGGAAGAGTGTGAGCTCGGTAACACTCTCCAACTCTTCGCTCTACCTGACAAACGGACACATTAAAGATTGCCAACAACTCACACCCTGTGTTTATTTGTAGCTGCTGCTGAAGTGCTAACCACGGTTAGCAAACTTGGGACACCCGTCTAGACAGCTCATCAATGCCACATCACTACCCGTTAACTGATTATAACAGATTTTTGAATAAATAGAATGTAAATGAATTATCATGTGCAAAATAACATTTGAATTTGAGATGCATGCTTAGCGACAAATTCTGATGCTAGTAAATAGCTTTTCCCCATTTTTTGATTTCATCTTTGAGGTTGTGGTTCCTCATCACCACAGCAGCCATTCCCCTGGCTTCTATCCCAAAAACATATTTAGTTTATTTATATTAATAATATATATTATTTTTATTTTTAAAATATAATATCAATTTTGGGTTACTATAGTCAAGAGTATAATAGTAAATTAAAAAAAAAGAGTACGCAAAATGAAATAAGCACGTCGAAGTTAAGTCAATTATTATGTGATCACTTAAATCGATTATTGAGTGACTAGAAACACTTAATACATGCCATTACAACAGGGAAAAAAAAACTCAAAAGTTTTTACAAACGATAATTATAAAGAGTGACTATGGTCTACGGTGGATAATGGAATCAAAGACATAGTCAATGGTAACAAAAGCTTCAATAATGGTTAAATAATATTAATGTAGACTATTTAAGATACATGGAATAAACCAACCTCTCCACTAATCATTTTCTCTATTGTATTTTTTTTTCTCCTCTATTCTTCTTGTTCTTTAGTAGGTGACTCAACATTTCATTTTGTTTATTCAATTAGCTGGGGACCATCTTCCAGGAAAGTACATATGAAACAGAAATGTAAATACAGGTAATATTATATTTACGAATTATTTATGTGTCCAGTAAATAATAAGTAACTAAAATATATAAGACAAATGAAATAATAAAATATAAATATAAATGAGATAAGATCAAATATATGAGATGACGATACTAAGTAAACAATATTTCTTATGGTAGGCTAGCTATTTGACCAAATGAGAAAACCCTCTAAAACAAAAATGATGGATCAAAGATTAATGAAAAAATAAAAAATATAAATATAAATGGTTGATCAAATATATCATATGATCCTAATTTAATAAATCAATAATGCCTTAGTAGTTTATGGAATATACTAAAAGGGTTGCTTACTTGAACAGATGAAAATCCTCTAAACATTGTTTGCTGAATAACCACATTTAAAAACTTTTAAAGCCAAAATCTTACTCCATACATATAAAAAATTCTCCCAAAAAAACAAAAAAAATAATTATACATATTAATAATTATTCATGCCATTTTCCTCCGTAAATTAATTTACTTTGTATGTTTTGAGAAATACATATTTACTCATCATTCGAACTCGTTTTTTTTTCCTCTAAATTTAATTTAAATAGTCCGGTAAGGGGATAATCTTATCGAGCATGAATGCAATTTTGATTCATGGTAGGTCGCAACTTTGGGGATAATCTTTACTTTTGATGCAAGCATCTTTGATCCAAAAATTGGTAGAGAATATTACTTATTAACGTTACAAATCCATCCGCGATTAATAAAGGATCGCAACATATTCAAAAAGCAATTAATTTCTATTTAGATTTATGGTAATCATGCGAAATAGAGAAACTTCGTTGTAGTGAAATGTGTATGGCACTGTGGCAGAAGTAAACAAAGGATACAAGCATGATAAAATTAAGATCGAGATATGTGCGTATGAGATTATTGTGAGGACTTTCGAGGCGTGTCAAAAGCTTGACTCTTATTGATTGTGGATTACAAGCTGCTCAGAACTCAGAATCACAAAATTGAATGGATGTCGAGTATGCTTGTGGAAAGAGTGACGCTATGAGCACCCCTTTCTCATCTTTTAAAAATCACATTTCAAATATAATTGTATATTTTTCCCTGCAAATCACTTGTATTCATAATCAACCCATTTTTATTTTTTTTTTTGTTTTCTTTATCATTCATGACTTATTTGTATTCATAATCAACCCATTTTGATTGAGCATTTTGTTTTTACTCAAGATTACTTTCAAATTGTAATTTAAAATATGTGTAATTTAAATCAAAGTTATAATTTAAAGTATTTGTAATTTAAGTCAATAATTTACATTCAAAAATTCATCACTAATAATTCGTGTATAGGATAGATTACAAATTAACAAGAATGTTAAATAAAAGAATAACTAGAAGAGTGTATTAAAAAAAGGATTTTTTGAAATTAAAAGTAAGAATAACTAAAAAAATAGTTTTACGAGAATATTGGAGGGGTGGCAATAGTCCAACTCTATATATAGAAAGAATCAACAAGAAAATAATGAAAAGACATTTTTGAAATTAATCCACACATCCATTGACTCAGGACCTGAGTCTTAAAAAAGCTTAGCAGTGAAGCCAAACCTAAACTTCAATAAGAAAATAATATTAAAAGTTAGATGAGTATAGTAAAAAACGGGAACATTTTCAGAAATAAAAGTAACAATAACTGGGAAAAAAAATGCGAGAATGGCTGGAACAAAATAATAAAAATGTTAATGAAAAGATTAGAGGGGTGCCAATAGGCCAACGTGGATAAGAATAAACAAAGTTCAACAAAAAGTCCTAAAGCCTTAAATGACCATAGTTAAATCGAACAAGTCCACGAAGGCCCAAGAAGATTCCAACATCAAAATGAAAGAGCTAGGAATCACGCCAATGTTCGCAGTGAAGGGTGAAGACAACCATGAACAATGATTTTTTGCCAAAAATCTTATTTGGTCAACTATGTGAAATGATCCTAATAAAAGGCCAAAGGCAAGAAAATTATTTTAATCACATGTATCATCGTCTGTTATAAAGAGAAAGTCAAATGAAAATAAATGAAGGAGATAAAATGTGGTTTGTGGATAGTAGTTGTCTGGTTGGTAGTGTTTATCAGTATGTCCTTTTCATCCTTGCATTCCAAAAGTCATCATTCATCTTTGCATGTCGTCCACAATTATCATGCTTGTCTGCCATGTTTGCAACAGATCCTTGCGCATAAAAATACATGATAAAGTCGTTATATATTTTTTTTCTTTTTTGAAAGGGAAAGGGGGTGGGCAATGCCAAATTAATTTTTACCCTCTCCCCACTTCCAAGGCTCGAATCCGAGTCAACACAAGTGAGGGGTAATAGATTGTACTGCCAACTAACTTAGCTATGTCCTTTGGGGCGATAAAGTCGTTATATATGAATGATAATTTTACTTCATCAAAGTAAATTTCATCTATGCATTTGTCATTCAATTTCATTTGTTCTCTACAAATTGTTATAATTTATACAGTTTCTTTAATTTGCAGCTTTTTTTCAGACTTAAAATTGATTTAATTTGTAATATTAACTCTACTTATAAGGCGCTAGTGCTATTCAAGTAAAATCTGTGCAAATTCAGTAAGAATCTCAACAAGCGAAAATCCATATCAGCTTCAAGGGCTATATAATTTTGAATAAGCTTAGCCAAGGATCTGTATGTGTGTGTAGTTTATTATTCACTCATAGCAACGTAAGTCATTCTGATTCTGACCAACTTTTGAATCCAAGTCGAGCAGTTTTGGTAATTTAACATAAAAATAAATTGCACGATTAGAATAAGTAAAAAGTACATGAAATACCATTTGCAAATTTAAAGAACATAAATTGGAATCGAGAAGCGTACTTACACATAAATTCAGGGAAAACAATATTCACTGGGCTTTGCCCTTCATTCGAATTGTCTAAATCTTTTTGGTTGTGTTTCCTCTTCATCATCACAGCGGCCGCTTCCACTGGCTTCGGCCCCCCCAACATACTCAGCAAGGCTTCGCTTTGGCGTTGTGGCTACTTCGACCCAACGAAATAGCACTTGCACTTAGATATCATTTGATCCAAAATTACTTAAGATGACTTTCAAAATTATTTAATATCGATCCAAAACAGAATTTTCAATTAAATTACTTAAGATTACTTTGAAAATTATTTTTCCAATAAATGACAACTCAATATCATTTGATTCAAAATTCCGCTTAGCACTTGCACTTAAATACACCTCAGTTTTGAGAAAGTAGTTCTCAACTATTATTCCTTCCACTACTGCACTTCCCTAAAAATTATAAATAAAGGATAAAAGAACAAAACAATAATATAATGTAAAGATGTAGAAAATTCGTCATAGATATAACTGGGCGAAAGAAATTAACGAGCATCACCATGTTTCTATTTAATAATTCACACTTACAATGTTTTCTGTCAACGCCTGGCGTACTTCTTTCTTCCATATTTTGCTTGGTTTCCCAGGTTCTTCGGGGATTGTCTAAACAATTTGATGTCCCAATTCTTGTAATAAATCATGCATCCGCAGTTTGTTGTCATCATCAACCGTTAATACAGATTTTCAATAAGAACTTTTACTCCAATGATTGGTCGAAATCACATCCCTGTAGAATTTTTATTACATGATCTCCATCCTTCCCTTTAAAGAAATATGCAACATCAGAAATATTTTCTCCTTTGATTTTCGTAGGCAGTCAAAATTTAATTGAAGTATATCTAGAATCTCATCTGCAGGATCTAATTTGAAGTCTTTCTAGGGTAATTCTCCATTCATCCACAGATCTACCATTCAAACAGGAACCCAAAACTTCGAAAGCTAATGGAATACCTTTATCATAATTTACAAAATGTTCAAACAACCACACATGTTCTTCCGGAGGCTTTCATGTTGAAGAGTTTGAAGAGCTCCATCGTAATTTAGTCCATTAGGCATATGCACTTCGTCAACTCCCATTAGGCATATGCACTTCGTCAACTCCATGTGTCCTTAACAAATGTTCTTCTCGTGATGTTATGATAATCCATCTACCTGAAACATATCACTCATGATTTCCAGATAAATATTCTAATTGCATTCCCTTAACCACTTCATCGATAACAAGAACAACATTTGCCTTGCAGCCTACTTCCTAAAATGTTGATACCACCATAGTCATTCCATATGGAGCTGTTATCTGCGTGGTTTAGTAATTGGGAAAGGAGTTGCCTTTGAAAAGAGATTAAGCTATCTTCCTTTTCAAATTTTTCTCCAACATTGGCAAGAAAAATACTTCCTTAAAATTTATGAGATATCAAGTCATAAATAACTCTTGTAAGAGTCCTCTTACCTAAACCTCCCAATATCACATATCCCTATTATCACTAGGCCTTTCATCCATAAGAGACCTCAGTTTTTCCAAGCGTGAATCTATTCCTACTAGCTTCTTAAGAGTCTCCAATTGCACAGGAATTTTACATGATATTCCTTGACAATATCCCAAATAAATTGTAACTCGTTCCTGTAGTTTGCAAAGAACAAAGAAAGATGGGTTTTGTTAAATTCAATTGAGTGTGAAAGTAATATTAAATCAATTCAGTAATATATAAAACCAAAAGCATGCAATGGTCATTGGATTGAATTGATCTAATAATAAGTCGTTAAATATCGACATCCATCTGTACTTCTTGTAGAACCTAAGGTGTTGTAGATGACAAACAACCTTTGATTCTTCCCAAGATCGCAAACCTTTAGCAAGATGCTTTCTTGATCAATAACAGCAGAGGTTTAACACGATTGAATAAAAAACAATTAACCCAAGAGTTGAAAGAAAAAGAACAAGAGAATTTTACGTGGTTCAGCTTAGATTTCTCTAGCTTATATCCACGGGAGGGCAACACTATGATCAGCTTTATTGATTTTAACAGATGGATTACAGAGTACAATCTGAGGGCTAATTATCACCTCTATATCAATGCTTTCTCATATACCGAGTCTCACATATATATAGCTAAGTCTTTCTTCCTCTCTCTCTGCTCAGTTGTAACAGCAAACCAGCTTCTTAATGATTCCAGAATCAACCCAGAAATCCATGTCAAATCCAGGTGCTATAACTGTTTTTAACGAACCACATGAGCTGTACTCCTCACGTTTTTTCCATATGCTTCATTAATCCTGAAACGACAACCTCTCTTGTCGTTCAAGGCACATGTATCCAAAACACACAGCTCCCTGTCGTTTTATCAATCCTGATTTGCTTCACTCCACACCATTCTTCATTTGCAAATGTACATATTAATTAGAAGCTGTTTAATTGAAAACAGTATGCCCAGAAGCTATTTAAAATGATATACGTATTAATAAGAATGGCTACCTGTACTCCTTCAATTCCCGTCCAGAAATATTACCTCTTCTAAAGCATCCTGCACTTTTGCACCTTTTCTATGTCCTTGAAAACTTCTTCATGCTTAGAAAAAGCTTCTCGAAAACTTCGTGTCAATTTCCTTACCACAGTGGGTTGAACATCATAGAAAATTAAGAAAACCATTTGATGACAATATATTTTTTTTTTGGTCAATCTTAACAAGTTCATCGAAGCACTAAATGGAAGAACCATAGTTTTGCGAGAAAACAACAATGTAAATTCTTGGTTCTTAAATTGCTCCAAGGAGTCTAGGTGAAATGGATTGTCGTCTCTCAAGTTCTTTATCATCTTTGAATAAATAATTTCCTTTTCCATTCAAGGTAGCATATAAATGACTTGTGAAGCTTGTTAAGATACATTGCCCACCACATGTGGAATTCGAACAGTCACAGCACATGAACCACGTGCAACCACGTGAGTCACGTACCAACATAGAAAAGATCAGCACACCAACTCAATTCCACATTAACAAGGCTAGTAGCAAACCATTGCAAACAAATATGGCAATTTGTATTGCTCTTGCCAAAAGCTTGCAACAATCATATCACACAATCCCGTGACATGCAAACTCACCAAAGAAAGATAGCCAACTATTAGTGCAGATTCTCTTCTTATCTTAGCCAACGGCTAGTCAATGACTAAGTTTAGAATTAATCCCATAATTTCTGTAAAATGTTTCTTCCATATATAATTCCTCTACTTGTGTATAAATACTTGACCTTGTTGCTTAAGAAAAGTAGTCAATAAAGGTTTTAATCCTTTTCAATACTCTTCAATTTTAGCATGCTATCAGAGCTTATGGCTTCTTCATCCAACATCCAAACCGAGGCCAAACTCTCCCTGCAAACATCCACCAATGTACCAATCTAATATCTATCAAAATCTCCAGTAACAACTATCTCTTATGGAGGTCCCAAGTCCTTCCCGTGATTAGTAACCTAGGACTCGACAATCACATCTCCGATGACGCACCACCCCAAACAATTTTCAGTAATGGAAAGTCTATCACCAACCCTGACTTTTTAGTTTGGGCACACAATGATGGGTTGCTTCTTACCTGGTTACGTGGAATGATGATCGAAGACGTTCTTACACTAATAGTTGGAGGACAAACAACAAAAGAAGTTTGGCTCTCCATTGAGGAACACATACTTTCGACTACCAAGGAGCAAAAGTCTTGGCTTAAAGACAATCTCTTCTCCCTAAAGAAAGGCTCCCTGAAGCTTGATGACTTCTTGAAAAAATTTAGAGGACTGTGTGATAATCTAGCTGCCATTGGAAAGCCCTTGACTGACGATGACAAGGTCTTTCAATTGGCATGGACTCTAGGACCCAAGTATGCCGACTTCAAAATAGCTATGCTAACCAAGTCACCTTATCCAAGTTTGAAACTATTCCTGTCAGCCTTACAAAATCACGAGTAGACTGTGATCGCTTAGAAAAATGATGGCAAAGAAGCGAATCCACAACAAGCTTTCTTTGGCCAACGTGGACGTGGGAAAAGTTTCAACGACAAGGACCAGGACGCAGCTTCAACAACAACCTTCATGGAAGAGGAAATTATCCCTCTAACAATGGGCACAACAACATGAATCAATCACCCTCTAACAACTCTCTACCGCAACCAAGGTTCAACAATAATGGCCTAAATCCACTAGCTGCACCAAAACACTACAATCCAGAACATACTGATCAGCGAAAACACAATTCCAAATCAGGTATAATCTGTCAAATTTGTGGCAAAAATAACCAGAGTGTTGTAGTTTGTAGGCGCAAGTATGACTACTTTACCCTTGAAGAGGATGCACCGCAAGCCCTCGCGGTCATGAATCTGCAAGACGAGAATGACCCTCAACTTTATGCTGATCCAGGTGCTATAGCCCACATGGTAAATAGCATTGGTAAGTTAAAAAAATCCATACCCTATGGAGGTTCTGATAAGTTTGTAAGGAATGACCAAAGCTTACATATTTCTCATATCGATGATACCACACATGGGAAATTAAACTTACAAAGTATTTTGGTTGTTACCAAACTTAGAAAAAACCTCTTGTCAGTAAGCAAAATTGTGGATGATATAAATTGTTTTGTGGAATTTAACTCTTTTGGTTTTGTTGTAAAGAGCAAAGAGAACCAGATACTGGCTCAGGGAACTAGGCATGGGGACTTGCACGTGCTCAATAAAGGAGGAAATTTAGCCCTTCAAACAATAAGAAGAAACTCGAAAAATTGAGACTTGTGGCATAAAAGAGTTGGCCATCCAAGTCCCAAAATATTGCAAGTCTTGCGCACTAATGGGTCTATCAGTATAACTGAGTGGACTAAGAACACTAATAGTAGTGTTTCATGCTAATTAGGCAAAGGCTGTAAACTCTCATTCAGTTTATCTAATAAAATTTCTAATTTTTCCCTTGATAAAATTCACTGTGACTTATAGGGCCCTGCTTCAATTGCTTCTAATCAAGGTTTTCATTACTGTGTATTATTTTTGGATGATTGAACACGTTATTGTTGGTTATTTCCTTTAAAATCAAAATCTAATTTTTTTGAGTGTTTCCTCAAATTCCAAAAATAGGTGGAAAATCAGATAGGATGAAAGCTCAAAATTTTCCAAAGTAACAGCGAAAGAGAATTTAGCTATATCATTTTCTAACAACACCTTCAATCGTCTGGAATCATTAAATAGACTTCATGTCCTTATACTCCGTAACAAAATGGAGTTACTGAAAGGAAACATAGACATATAATGAAGACTGCTCTTACTATGTTATTTGAATCTCCATTATCATTAAAATATTGGGTGAAGGCTGTTTTAACAGCTGTCTATCTCATTAATAAATTGCCATAAAAAATTATTAAATGCACACACCTCATGAGTTACTTTTCAAGGAAACTCCCAGTTACAATGAAATTAAAGTTTTTGGTTGTTGTTATTTTCATTCTCTAAGGGATTACAATAAAACCAAGCTTGACAAAAAAACTCTCCTTTGTATTTTTGTTGGTTACAACCCCACTCACAAGGGTTACTGTTGTCTTTTTCCATAAAACAATCGAATTTATATCTCTCTTCATGTAACCTTTTATGAATTATGTTTTCCTTATCAAAATCTTCAAGATTTTTCTCGTGTGTAGGATCCTTGTAGCATTCCCACTACTCCAAATGTGTCGTAATGGCTCCCAACAACTTTGACAGAGTCTTTTAAACACTTCTCTCGGGCACACTAAAGTTGTTAATCCAAACTACACTGCCACATCTCCAAATATGAACGAACCATTGTCTTCCACTCCAAGCCTTCCAAACAAAGTTCTGATAATTGAAGACCTTCATCAACATCGCACCTCTTTACCTGAAAATCACTCATAAATTCACTTTAAAAGAGCCCCTCATTCAATAACAAGCATGCTGCTTCTGCCGATAATACGATTACCCACCTAGCCTCAGAACAGACTTCACATAGTGACAACCGTGAAACATCTGACTTAAACGATCTCTTCGGAAAGTTGTTTGTTGAACTAAAAATATTTCCTGTGAAAACAACAGTCTCTAGATACCCATCCTATGCTGACACGTAACAAGCTCAAACAAAATCCTACCTTAGCCCTTTAAACCGATTATACCACTGTGACCGAACCAAAATCATGAAAATATGCTTTTAAACAACCTCCATGGTTGCAAGCGATGGCTGAAGAACTTATTGCCCTTTATGAAAATAAGACATGGACCTTAGTTCATCGATCTTATAATGCTAATGTTATTGGTTCAAAGTGGGTTTAAAAATTCATTCAGATTATGAGAAGTAAAACGAGTCTGTTAGCTCGTTGTTCGGTTTATCTCCTTGACTTCATGCATATAAGCTGGATAAAAGGCATACCTTTTCACCTTCAGTCTAGGACTTGACTTGGGTTTAACTGACAACTTAATAAGATTAGAATAAAAATGCCATTTAGTATTATAGTATTGATGACGAGACAAATAAAATAGCTAGAGATCATCTAACCTAGCCTGTCCGAATGTCCTTCTAAAAGGAATATAATAATTAGTTGGAGAAGCATCCATATAGTTATGTGTAGGATATGAACACCCTCTTTTGATACCAGTTGAATGTTTAGGGACGTGGAAAACACAACTAATAGTTTATCCCATAACCTTATTCTGATTATACAAATATGAAGGCCTTGTGAGTGTTATTGAGCAAATCTCATGTTGGTACACGAACCATTTTAGAATTTCACTTCTTGGAAAAGTAATGAAGAGACAGTTTTTTAGATCTGAAACTGCCTGCAACCAAAAAATAAAAAATGCAAATGCACTAAAATTACCAAACAATTGCTTAATTGTCAGTTGTAATTTTTGTGTAGCCAAGAGACACGGAGTAAGAGACTAACCTCGCCAAACTCTTCTAGCATTCAAATTGCCAAACTCTTCTAGCATTCAAATTGCCAAACTATTGTTTCCGAGCAATTTCAAGCTGTCTATACAGTTAATTATTATGCCATAAGACTTGCATAGTTTTATTGCACATAATTATATCACCAATGAAGCACAACCATTCACTCTAACTCGACTTACATTGGGTAGAAATTGTGGTAGAGATTGAAGCCTTTTATAGTCTTCAAAATCCTATTCTTTAAAATTAAAAAGACCGTTAATGCTTGCTAAAAGCGTAACAAAAATATTTTTACTAAGATACAACTCTTTTAATAAGCATTACTTTCCAATTTTAGTTGGGATTGCTCCTTCCCCTAGAATACAATCACTGACACCAATTTGCTTTAAGAACACAAACCTGCTAAAGAAGGCAACATTAAAGCTATAGGATATGAGCTCTTTCGCATCAAATTAAAGGGAAAGAGTGAATGCATTGATGCAGATGATAGCAGTCCATTGCTGTAACGCCCCAAATCTACCCAAGAATCTCAAGGGAAATTTAGAATGAGACCTCATAATATTGATCTTATTGTTAATCCCAAAGAAAATTAATACTAGCTAGTCGAAACATAATCTTTAAAATAATAAATATAACAATAATCATCTAAACTAAAAACTCAACTCTAAACATATAACCAAAGTAGCAGCAATTTATTCATCTAGAAAACGCCAAAGTTTTTCAACTAACAAATCCTCTTCTCTATACCAAAAAGCTGACATCTCTAAAATCAATTTGCAAAGTGTTAGAGATGAGGGGCCATTAACTCAGTAAGCAAACACATGCACAAGGCTACAAATAATGATAAAGTACATGATAATCATTTTAAAATACTATTAAACACTAACCAGTAATCATTTTATAATCCACTACGCATGTACGGTAAAACCCATAATCATTTAAGCCATAACCTAAATAATCATTTTCAATAAATAATCATTTAAGAAATCATTTATCAATAAAACCTTTTCATTTGTTCAATTTTTCATGCCATATAGTTTCACCTAAACTCCTGGTGGCCCGGCCAGTATTTTAGTAACTCACCTGTAACTCCAGTGACTCAGTCAGTAATTTAGTAAGTCACATGTAAACTCGGTGACTTAGTCAATAGTTCAATAAATCACCCATAACCTCAGGGTACGTTACCTCACAATAATCATCAATAGGTGCGCACAATACAACTATTTGTTTGGTGATATCAGTAACGGTAACTATGGACAGTGAGCCAAAATCTTAAATACAGTTTTTAGTCTTTCAATATCAATCATTTAGTCTTTCAAGTGAATTGGCAAAGCTTTAAACATATTTTTAATGAAAACAATTTATGGAAAGACAATTATTTTAAAGTCATTTTTAAAATAATTTAAGCAAACATTTTAAATAAGCTTTTAATCAAAATATAATTTATTATCATAAATTATAAGAGTAAAATAACTTCAAAACCATAAAATACCAATCCATATGAGCAACATTATTCTTTTCATAAACATTTACATATATAATATAACAAACATTATGCATGAATTCAATTACCTTGATATGAAGCAATCAATAATAACCCTAATCACATAAGTTCACTCTTGGCTTATAATTATCAAGATAAAATTCTTATCAATATTTTATTCAATTTTGACCTTGATAATAAAAACCCAAAAATCCTTAAACCATTTACTCTTACTTAAACACATCAATTCACTAAACTACAATAGACCCTCTTATAGGAGCTGATTCCCAACAAGCTATAAATATGTCGAAAAATTATAAATATTACAAAGAGCAACTATAAACATGTTGGCATTCAATATAAAATATCACAAGATTAATAATATTTTATAAACATCTCCGAAAACTAATTTCCTACAAAAACATCAAAACTGTCCAGTGGTGATATAAATAGAGGAATGCTAATTCAAAAATTCGTAGTTTTAGTTATACATGTTCAAAAATAATGATTCCAATTTTGATGATTAGAGAAGACAATAGAGAATCAGAATTAAATTTATAAGGCATTTAGTGATGAAAAAGTAACCTAAACTAGTTTTAATATCAGCCCTTACAATTCTAGAAAACTATTTTTAGGACTGCGACAACCCAACTCTATGATTTTTATACAAAACAAAAATTACCAAAATTGAAAAAAAAAACAGAAATTAGACATATACACGTAAAATAACAAAAATTTCAAAAAATTTCAAAAGTCGTTTGGGTTATGAAATAAATTATAGAACTAACAATTGTTGCTGAAAATTAGAATTTTCCAGCACTAGTGGTCCAACTTTGAAAAATCATTACAATTAATATACAATGAATTTTTGAACAATAAACATATGGGAACAAAGATAAAGATGTCTGGTTTAATAATATATAAAGTTTTATGCATGAGACCTAATGAAAACAGCAATTGTATGACCTTTAATCTGTACTATGCACAATTTTTAAAATAATATAATGGCACTACTTCTACTTAATAACATCATAAATCAATATATGATCAATCATTGAATACAATCAAAATCTTAACTATCTTCAAAATAAAACTAGAAGTTCAAAGGATTATGAATTCTTACCTATCTTTAAAACAAAACCAAAACTCAAGAACTTCTTTTATGGAAAAGAAAAAATAGCATAAGAGGGGTATAATAAGCCAAGCCTTTTAATATACTTACCCATTAGGGATTTATTTCCTTTCTTAATAAGGTATTTAATAAATAGGTAAACTAGGATAAAATAAATAAATTAAAATACTCTTAAAAATAATTAGCCTAAAATGCTATATTCTTTAAAATAGATAATAATAATAATAATAATAATAATAATAATATTAATATTAATATTAATATTAATATTAATATTAATATTAATATTAATATTAATAATAATAATAATAATATTAATATTAATAATAATAATAGTAATATTAATAATAATAATATTAATAATAATAATAAGAGGGGTGTTACAATTTTACCCACTTAAAGATAGTGTTCTAAGATTATTCAAAAGAAAAATGGGGGATGTAGGTCATCATATAGCTGTTTCACTTATATCAAGTTCTTTTAAGCTTCCTACTTGCATAATAGTCTTTGGCACATTTTCAGGTTTGAACCAACCTAAGAGAATTAAAGTTTTGAGTGACTTTAAACCATTTATACTACAGGGAAGTCTCATTAGATTTTATAGTCAGTCAAATTCAACAATTCAAGTTTGGTCAAAAGTTTAATAGATGATGCTAGTTCTATAATGCAAATTCCATCCAGATAGAGATCTGACAGATTTTTCATCCTTGCCACATTCTATGGAAACTTTTTCAATTTCGTGCAACCAGAGAACTCTGGAGTTATTAGACATTTTAAACTACTTATAGTAATTGCCAGATTAGAGAGATTTTTGCAACCTTTCAAAGTCAACTGAACAAGTTGAGGTAGAAGTTTAATAGATAGTGGCAGTTCTTCAATATCAGTTCTATCATAAAGAAGTTCCCATAGACCCTCTAAACTTCTTGCAATGTATGGAAATTTCCTAAATTTGAAGCAACTAGAAAGAGCAAGTGTTTTAGCTGGTTTCATAAAAATCTTTCCTGGAAGAATTGTAAGACTCATACAATCTTTCAGGTTCAATATGATAAGCTTATTGTGAAGCAATGAAGATAAGTGAATTTCACTGCAATCTTATATATTCTTTAAGATCTAACTACTCTCAGTTTGGGACCTTTGCGAAGTTCGGTGTCTTAATTAGATTCTTTGATTAGCTGAGCTTTCTAACTTTTAACATGTTTGAAGTCTGTTGATGAGAACAATCAAAAGAATGCCATTAAAACTTTAACTAATCCTTTGCACATTCATAAAGGCTCAATTACAATAGCTAAAGCCAAAAAGATGCAAGCTGCTTTAAATGAATTAATTGAAAGAATGTGAATTGAAAATGAAATTCAAGATGAAAGAGATGATGAATTGGGCTTGGAGAGAAGACAAGACATTGTGGGCATTATTCAAGCTAATGGATAGCCAAATATACAATTTGGGTCAAATACAAAAAGGGAAAATTTAGAGTAAAACTAATATTGATTGAGTTAAAATTAATGTGCTAGCTATATACCATTGGAAAGATAATTAAGTTAACTTTCCAATGCAATTTATAAAGCTTGATTTGGAGTTCTCAAGAAGATGTTATGACCAATTTATTACAACTTGTTTTGGCTTGGGAATTCCAACCACTCCTTTGTTTATTCAACTTCATTTATTTCGTGTGTTTCATGTTTGTTAATGTGCTTGGTAAGTCTTGTTAACATATGTGTTTCTATAATGATGATAATTTTGATGATAATAAACATGTCTTAAAAAATGATTAAGTTTGAAAGAAGGTAAATTTTTAAAGCTGTACAATGAATTGAGTATTTTATTAACAAAATCAAATGGATTCTTGCAAAATGTTTTCTTAAAATAAGTTTTTGACTTTGGAAAATATCGGCTAACCGATATCTTCAAAACAGATAACCGTTATCTTGCAAAATGGATGATGAGTTTTGACAATAATGGCAGAACGATCAGACAAAAACGGTTAACCGACATCAAACATAATTGAAAGTTCAGTCTCTGGACACTAATGGTAAACCGACATGTACAAATCAATATGTCGACATCTTCTTGTAAGTCTTTGGACATTAATGGCACGTTGACATCATAAAGATGGTGATCCGACATTTTGAATCTTTGCATAATGGCTACTTTCTCAAGTCAAAATAGTAGTATGTTATGATCGTAATGGGGATCCGACTTTAGATAGAAAGTCAATAACGGCTAATTTTTAGCTCCAACTATAAAATGGCTCAATCAAATTCAAATAAAGTGAGATCCAACAATTATCAATGAGCTTGATACTGAGAAAACAATCTTCATTGAGCTTTAAACTTATTTTTACTTCATTAATTCACACTTTTAGACTTTATTGATTACAATACACATTGTGTGAGAGATTGTTTATTTGTAATTTCTATTTTTGAGTGATTGTAAGTGTTGGGATACACTTGGGTTAAGAGATTGGGAATAATCTCTTGTTGTAAAGGTTTATTGACACCTTTAAAGTCAATTGTAAGTATTGTTGAAGCCTTGGAGGCTTGTTTAGTGGAATCCTCAAGCTCGGTGAGCTTGGAGGTGTGGACATAGGCACGGTTGGCTGAACAACGTAAAAATCACATGTTTGCTTTCTCTTATCCTATATATTTATTATTCATTGCATATTAATTGTTTATTTTGAATTTAATTGGTTTATAATTTTCTTTAAGCTTTTAGTTTTTAAATTTTGATTAAGAACCCAATTCACCACCCTCTTAGGTATCCTAGTTATTATTTCATTTGGTATCAGAGTAAGGTTCTCTTGTTAGGACTTAACCGTCTAGAGTAAAAGATCCATGGCAGCCCAAAATGATTCTAGCTTTAAGGAAGAGCAATCCACCACTAGGCCACCATTCTTTGATGGAAATGACTATCCATATTGGAAAACTAGGATGAGAATTTATTTACAGGCCTTAGATTATGAAATATGGGAGCTTGTGTGTGATGGTCTATTTATGCCTATGACTAAAGATGAAGAAGGGGAAGATATACAAAAACCTTCAGGTGAATGGAATGAGCTGGAAAAGAGAAAAGCTTCTCTAAACTCCAAAGGCATAAATGTTATGTTTTGTGCCTTAGATAAGAAAGAATTTCATAGAGTTTAAGGTTGTTCTAATGCTTATGAAATTTGGAAGAAACTTGAAGTAGTTTATAAAGGAACAAACCAAGTTAAAGAATCCAAAATTAGTAGATACACTAGGCAATATAAGTTGTTTCAAATGGAGAAAAATGAGAGTGTTTATTCTATATATACTAGATTCATGGATATCGTAAACACTAGGAGCACTTGGTAAGACCTTTTCAAATAGTGGAAAGGTAAAGAAAATAATTAGATCATTACCAAAGGAATGGAGACCTAAGAGAACTACCATTGAGGAAGCCAAAGATTTAAATATGTTGTCTATTGATGATCTAATTGGCTCACTTATTTCTTATGAAGAAGATTTGGCAGTTGAAAGAGGATATGAAGATAAGAAGAAGAAAAACATTACCTTGAAAGCATCAAATCTGAAAGCGATGAGGAAGGTGATTTTGAAGATGAAGAGATGGCTATGATAGCCAGAAAGTTTAGGACATTTTTCAAGAAATTCGGAGAACGAAGAAAATTTAGAAACTTCAAGAATCAAAAGGGGAAGAAGGACGCAATCATATATTATAAATGCAAGAAGCCTGGCCATATAAAATCTGAGTGCTCTGTTCTCAACAAACTCAAGAAGAAAGCCATGGTGGAAACATGGGACGATAGTGATGAATAATCAAGTGAAGATGAACAATCGCAAGAAATGTCAAACTTGGCACTTATGCAATAGGAGAAGATGAGCTTGATTAGGTAAGTGATCTTTCAACTTATAATGAATTATATGATGCTTTTAATGAGTTGCATAATGATATGATGAAAATTGGTAAGAAAAATGCATGTTTTAAGAAGAAAATGGTTGAACTTTCAAATGAAAAGATGAATTGCAAAAATGCAATGATTTACTAAATGAAAAGATTAAAGGACTAGAATTAGATAACGAAAGATTGCACGATAGGATTGCATCCTTAAAAGGTAAACAAAGTACTTCATATGACCATGAAAAATTACATGTTGATGACTTGATCAAAGAAAATGAAGAACTTAAAAAGAAGAGCAATGAGCTCAATGAGATTATGTTAAAATTCACACATGGTCAAAAGAACTTAGAAAAATTACTTAGTTCTAAAAAATATGTGTTTGATAAATCTTTTGTCGAAAATAATATATAGAACAGGATGCAGTAGGCATATCCAATTCAAGAATAATAAGCAATATTTAAGCATGCGTGCAGAGATGTATTTTAGAGATGCTTATTGTCCAATATGTTAATCCAACCACGTGAAGTGCATGTATCAGCTGTTTTAGCAATATGATTCAGATCTTTTTGCAGACTTCGTTCAGGTACTAATAAAGCCACCTAATTTAGAAGAATATAATCTAACAACTGTCAAATAAATTCTAAACACACACAAGTTATTTTTATTTTCCCCAAAGTCCTCTAAATTTTCTTTGATTAATTAGTTATCTCTTTATTATCTTTTGGAAAATGATTTTTCAATGGGAAGAGCAGATACTACATTATTTATTAAACATAAAAATCAAGATATACTTATTGTCCAAATTTATGTTGATGATATTATTTTTGGTTCCACTAATGAGTTTTTGTGTAAGGAATTTTCATCTTGAATGAGTAAAGAATTTAAGATGAGCAAGATGGGAGAATTGAAGTACTTCCTTGGATTACAAATAAAATAAAACGAAGAAAGAATCTTCATCAATCAAGCAAAATATTTAAGAGATTTACTCAAAAAATTCAGACTTGAAGATGGAAAGGTCAAAAGTACTCCAATGAGCTTAACATTTAAGCTTGACAAAGATGAAAAAGGTAAAGATGTTGATGTCAAAATATATCATGGTATGATCGGATCCTTACTTTACTTAACTACTAGTAGACCAGATGTCATGTTTAGTGTGTGTTTGTGTGCAAAATTTCAATCATGTCTCAAGGAATCTCATTTGCTTGCTGTCAAAAGAATTTTTCGCTATTTGAGTGGAACTATAGATCTTGGCCTTTGGTATCCCAGAGGGACTCATATAGATTTAATTTATTATTCGGATGTCGATTTTACCGATTATAAGGTTGATATGAAGAGTACTAGTGGAACTTGTCACTTGCTAGGTCACTCACTTGTCTCTTGGTTTAGTAAAAAACAAAACTCAGTTGCACTCTTAACCAACGAAGCTGAATATATTGCAGCTGGTAGTTGTTGTGCACAAGCACTTTAGATGAAACAAACCCTTAGAGACTATGGTATCAATCTTGCTCATATACCTATCATTTGTGATAATACTAGTGCCATAAACCTATCAAAGAATCTCATTGAACATTCTCAGACCAAGGATATAGAGATTAGACATTATTTTTTAAGAGATCATGTTCAAAAGAGAGATATTGCATTAGAATTTATTTCTACAGAAAACAACTTGCTGATATTTTTACAAAACCTCTTGGTAAAGAACAATTTTCAAAAATTTGGCATGAACTTGGGATGGTGAGATTTTTGCATTAATATCTCTATTCATGATATTGAGACTATTCAAAATTGATTGAATTTTTATTCTTGATGATTATGTGTTGTTAAAGCATGATAAACAACTTATATGCGTGAATTTTCATTCTTCGAATTTTATCATGTTTGGTAATTGCGTAAATGGCTTATTAACACATTTAAAATCAATGAAATGATCTTGCAATGGATTAATTTTTAGCCAGAAATTAAAAATAAATGTGCAAAATTATTGTTAAGAAAGTAAATTCTTTGAAAACATTTTGATATAGATTCTGCCTGATAACGGTTTACCGTTAACCATAACCGGTTTACCGATATCTCTAGTAACCTTGTTTAAGGTTCTGGAAGATAATGGTTTACGGTTACAAATAAACGGTCTACCGATATCTCTTGTGACTTTGTTCAAGGTTTTGGACGATAACGGTTTGCCAATAGTACAAAATGGCTTGTTGTTATCGCGCGATATCAAAAAACTGCAAGTTTTTCTTCTTCATTTTCTCTTTGGTCCTGAACCATTTTCTTTCTCCAGTAGACAACATTGCTTTCTCTCTCTAAAATTGATCATTTTTCTTCATTTTTCTTATAAAGTTAAGCATACAAATTCGTTCTAAACACCTTCCACTCCATTTCTTCACCATCAAAACTCATTTTTAAGCCTCCAAATCAAAAATCAAAATTGAAACCCTAGGTCTAGCCGAACGGTTTCTTTCCAATTTGGCCAAAATTTCTTTTATTTTTTGGATAAATTGAGTTCATAACAACCTTTCTCTACCCTCATATTTCATTAAAATAAATTCTATTTGTCTCAAACTTCTCAAATCTCAAAAATCCCTATAATGGCCAGCAATCAACCACCAAGAAGGGGTGTTAGAACCAAACAAGTTGCTCCGAGAAATCCAAACTCGTCTAGGGTCAATACTCAGGAGTTTGACAGCCTCCATTTCCTATCCATTCACATGTCTCGAAGATTCCACACAAGCTTTATGAGCAAAACGGTAACTCCTTCTTACTACACTAATTTGGATGATTTTATTTATATTACTGTATGTGGGGAATAATTAGTCAAATTCTTGGTCAATGGGAAAAAGCTTTGAGTATGGAAGAAATGGTTTATGAAAACATGGTGAGAGTGTTTTATTCTAACATAGAGTTTCTATTACTCAGAAAGATAGGATAATTACTCATGTGAGTGGAGTTCGTATTAAATTTGATGCTATTGAGCTTAGTAGTATTCTTGGGATAAGATATGATGGCCTAGCTATATACACAACTAGAAAAGAACTTGATTTTAGTGATTTCAGTCATGTTGATGGTGTGCGAAAAATTTATAGACGTTGTGATCTTTCAGACGACTTATGCACACTGTCCTTTCAGTCTTAGTTACTGCCCTTTCAGGTCCGTATCCTCTATATTATACTTCAACACATGGTCACTCATTGACAAGGTCATAGTGATGAAGTTACTAGGCTAAATATTGGTTTACTAGATTCACTCATTCGGAGACGGCGAGTAAACTTATCCCATACTATTCTCCGCCATATGTTATCCACACCTGTAGTGACCAACCAGTCTCTTCCTTATGGTAATATCATTACTAGGATTCTAAGACATTTTCATGTCTCTCTCACGGAGCCTGTTTACATTGAAGCTAGGAAGTTAGGTCGGGAGATCATTTCTGGGAATAGATTCCATAAGCAGTGTGGAGAGTGGGTTAAAACTCCATATGCTAGGAATGAGGATACATTAGTCACTTTTGCAGTTGATCGGGGGCTCAACGATATCTTTTTAGAGGATGTATTACCGAACTTCAGACTGGGAGCTAGACCTTGAGCACCTCGCAGAGCAGCTGCAATACAATCCCCAGATGAGAAGGCAGCAGAACCTAGTGAGCAAGCTATTCCAAAGGTCCCTCCCGCTTCTGAAAACTTGATGCAGCAATTGCTTGGAGAAGTTCGGAGTATTTCTGAGCATCAGCGACAACTTCAGTCTCAGTTTGAAACATTTCAACATCAGCAATAACAGATCCTGAATCATCAGCAGCGTATTCTCTCTGCCCTTGGTTTCCCTCCTCCTGAGTCATCATCTCAGCCACCTTAGTAGTTTCCCTCCAGTCTAAATTTTATTTTTTGTGTTTTTCTAAATTTCGTACATACATTCATGCATTCCTTTTGTGTTTTGAATCGTGTTTTTATCATTTGATTGCATGGATATTTTATATATCTTTGATAATTTTGATGTTTGAATTATTGGAAGTGTTGACATGATATGTGATTGCTTAGTTATTGAAGTTGGGATGACTTGATATTATTTAGGAAGTGTTATTAACAATTTTTGTGTTTAAGGATATGCTTATAGTTAGGGGGAGATTCTGCTAAAATTTCAGCTAAAAAACATGGGTAACTTTTATCTCTTTCTGTTACATTCTTTTTTTTTTATGATGAAGAGGGAGATATTTATGAAAAGTTTTGATTATTTTTATGAAAAGTTTTACTCTTAAAAGAATTGATTAACTTAGGGGCAGGTTATATATTTTCGGGGGAGTTAGTGTAATTTTTTTTTTAGGTTTGTCATCATCAAAAAAGGCGGAGATTGTTAACATAAGTGTTTTTATAATGATGAACTTGATTTTTTCTTTCATAAACTACTTCAAGTTTCTTCTAAATCTCATAAGCATTAGAACAACTTGAAACTCTATGAAGCTCTTTTTCTTATCTAAGGCATAAAATAAGGTATTTATAGCTTTGGAGTTTAAAGAAGCTTTTCTTTTTTCCAGCCCATTCCATTCAAGTGAAGGTTTCAAAATATCTTTCCCTTTTTCATTTTTAGTGGTAGGCATAAATAGACCATCACAAACAACCTCTCATATTTCATAATCTAATGCTTGCAAATAAATTCTCATCCTAGTTTTCCAATATGGATAGTCATTTCCATCAAAGAACGATGGCCTAGTTGTGAACTGACTTTCTCTAAATTTAGAATCATTTTAGGTTGCCATGAATCTTTGACTCTGAACAGTTAAGTCTTAACAAGAGAACCTTGCTCTAATACCAAATGAAATTTTTGCTAAGCAATCCAAGAGGGGGGGTGAATTGGGGTTTTAAAACATAAGCAAACAAAACCACACAATAAGTTAAACTAATGCCTTAATAAAAACAAATACAATAGATTTAACAATGCTCAAAATTAAAAGGATAAGGGAAAAGAGATCAAACACATGAGATTTTACGTGGTTTGATAAAACCGGCCTACGTCCACGCCTCTAAGCAATCCAAGCTTGAGTATTTCACTATAAGAGCCTCTAAGGCTTCAATTTCTTACAATTGACTTCCAAGGTGTCAATAAACCTTTACAAGTGGTGACTCACTCACACACACCTTTCCCCAAGTGTTTCCCACACTTATACTCACACAAATTTGCTAATGAATTTAAAGATTGCAACAAAAACTCTCTTTAAGAGTGGATGTATAAATGATAGCTCAACAATAACTCAATGTATGAAGATTTACAAAATGGAAGATCAAGAGATGTATGAACAAATTTGCTAATGAATTTAAAGATTGCAACAAAAACTCTCTTTAAGAGTGGATGTATAAATGATAGCTCAACAATAACTCAATGTATGAAGATTTACAAAATGGAAGATCAAGAGATGTATGAACTAATTTTTGCTTGAAAAACTTGTTAGATTTGATTTTGATATGCATTTATATAGATTGGATAAGTAAACTAGTTGTTATTGACCTTCAAAGAATAGCAGGATTGCTGTTTGATTTGGCAGTTAGCCGCTTAGACTTTTGTGGCAAGTTACCGTTACAAATTTTAACTCTAAAATTTAAAAATTTGACTCAGGCGGTTAGCCGCTAATTCTCAGGCGATTAGCTGCTACCTTTCTGTCTTTTAGGCATATTTTTCATATTTTTAGTTTGGCCTTAAAACTTTTATAAATTAAAATATAGTCTAAGACTTTTGAAAATTGTGTTATGACCTAAAATATTTTATATTTTTACAAATAGGTCCAAATTCAGAATTTAAAATAATACTTGTTGAAATCAAAGATTGCAAAAAGTTTCATTTTAATCCATATCTTGAAAAATAACCAATTTCATAAAATAATTAGCTTATGATTACAAAACCTTTGGTTTATGAAAAATAATTATTTATTAAACAAAATCTTGAGCTATTCCAAATGCTAAATCATGCATATATTAAATCATATCGGCTTTAAAAGATTTGTAACAATGAAGTTCTTGGTTGTGTCATTATCCGTTGAGTGTTTTGAGTTGATTTAACTTGATTCACTGGAATAAATTTTGCCCTTAACAGAGTTTTTGTGAAATATAATAACACTTGTTTGTTATCATAAAAATTACAATTTGTATAGCCCTCTAGGCCAACAATAAACCCCAAAATGTAATAAAAAGTTTTTCAAACGCTAATTGGAGAGTGTATATTTGTTTTAACAAATATTAATTACGGTCTTAAAGTAAAGCAAAGAGTGCACAATACAACAATGCAAATTATATTAACATTCAAAGCTTTCTTTGAATTTTATTTTTTTCTTTTTTAAACATCTAGGATGTGAAAATTTGACACAATGCGGAATCAATACCAGATATTATTTTAATATATGTTCTTGAAACTAAAGAAAGAATAATTCTCAAAGAGAGAAAACGTTGAATCAACGATAAAAATAAACCCAAAAAAAAAATAATCTAAAATATGATTAATGAAAAGTTTAAACGTGCTTCAATAAACTAACATAAGAACTTTATTTATACTAGTAGCTAACTTAATCCTAATCCTTTTCAAATAAGAGAAAATAATCTAAAATCATATTTAGACAAAAATTATAAATATGAATCAAATAAGCTTACTAAAATAAGATAAATCCTAATAAAATACTAAATACTAAATTGACTCAAATACTATAATTTATAATATATTCTAACCTATATTTCCTACATCAATCTCCTCTTCTTTGGAAAAAGGTCGTCCTTCAGTTTTGTTGCAAACAAAAGACATTTTGGAGGATGAAACTTGTAACAAAGGAGTAATTGACCTTGCAATGCGAAAGTGTAGCACTTTGTAAAAACCTTTCTTGAAACTTAAAAGTACCAAAGGTTTAATTTTTTTCTTGCTTTTGGTTATGGTTCTTCTAAAAGATGTAGACTTATATGAACAAAACATTAGAAATTCTCTTTTAAGATAAGTTCTCTTTTAATTTTTCTTGTTTTTCTTGCTTTGCACAATGTACTTTTAGTTCAATTTCTCCTTTTAAGATAATTGTCCTTCAAGTACAACTTTATCATTATTAATATAGATAGGCATGACCATATCAATTATCTCAAGATTTTGAGATCAATTCGCTTAGCTTCACAAATAATTGGTAAAACCATATCAACTTTATCATCTTTAAGAACAATTAGTGTCTCTTTACCTTAAGCTTCTTGCACAATGTTAACCACATCGTTAGACATTAAACTAAAATCAAGAATAGATTATACCTCTTTATTGGAAACATTATACTTATTTGAAATCTCTTTAAAAGATGTATTTAAGACATTCTTTTATTCCAATGATGAAGCTAGTAAAGATTGATTTTCCATGCTAACATCTTCAACTTTAAAATTTTGGATAAACTCTTTGTCATTGAGGAGTGCATTGGTTGAATCATGAAAAATCAAACATCTTCAGTAACTGTGGAGTCAAGCACAATATCTTCTTCCATTGGCGAGTTATAATCTTCATTGGCATAAGAAAGTTATTTTTCAACAGTAGAATTCTTTCATGAGGAGAAGTCCATGATAGGATCTTGCTTTGATAACAAACTCTAATGTTGTAATTTTGACAAAATGAATCTATAGAACTCTTGATCTTTTCTGATTTGGCTCTTGCGATGCTCTTGCACTTGTTCAAATCTCTTCAACTCTTCCTTTCTCTCTCTCTTGATTTGCAATTCAACTTCTGTAACAATTTTAACAACATCTCAATATTCATGAGTAACAAAAAATTGTATCAAAACTTTTTCTTTAATGTTAGGATATAATCCTTTCACAGATCTTGAAATTACATTTTCATTATCTTTTGAAATATTCATACGAAAACGATAATTTTGAAGTTGATACTTACCAAATTTATTATAGATCATCTAAAAATATTCAAGAAGAATAAAATAAGCTTTCATATTCCTTTTAATGTTATCCTAAGTTCGAATGTTGTGTTAGTGAACGGGGTCAGTCATGGATTTTTCCAATCCCAAGGGGTCTTCAACAAGGTGATCCTCTTTCCCCTTGTATGCTTATTATTGTTGCTGAGTTTTTGTCATGAGATTTGGACTATTTATATTCCTGGTATCCCTTTATTCGATATTATCTTGCTGATATTATTAATTTTTCAAATGGAAGCTGGTCGAGCCTTCAATGTCTCATAGATTTTTTACATCATCATGAGTAGGCCTCAGGCAGTTGATTAGTCAATCTAACAGCAATTTTTATTTTGGGAGTTCGACTTCAGCTTCTTACCAGGCTATTGTCCATTCTATTATTGGTTTTTAGCAGCATCAGTTTTCGTTCACTTATCTTCGGTGTCTAGTCTTCAAAGTGTGTCTTCAGATGTCTTATTTTGATGATATAGTCTGAAAGGTCAGGGATAGAATCTCTAGTTAGGCCAACCAATTGTTATCTCTTGGTGGAAAGTTGATACTTGTTCACTATATGTTATCCTCTATACCATTGCATCTGTTTCATGTTCTTCGTCTACTTGCGACTGTTGTTCAGCGTTTAGAGTGATTATTCACTTCTTTTTTATGAGGTTATTCTGAGGCAAGGCACCAGATTCACTAATGTAGATCATCGACGGTTTATTATCCTAGGTATTCGGTCTTTTGATGATAAGGTTGAAGCTTTTTCGCTCAAACTTTAGTGGCATTTTTAGGAGTAGTATTCATTATAGGCTTTTTTCATGAAGTCTAAGTATTGTAGCTCTGTAAATTCGAGTCTAATCCAGTTTTGCTATCCTGCCTTTCCTCTTTAGAGACACATTTGCTCGATTCAGTATGTTACTAGGCCTTATGTGCGTTGGTTAATTGGACGTGGAGAGTTAGCTTTTGGTATGATTTTTGGCTAGGCTCTTGTCTTTTGATCGTTTATAATCCTGTAGCGGCTTTATTGATGCCGATTTCTTTTTACTGGTAGGGTACAGTTTGGGAGAGGGGTAAGTTGAAGGATGTTTTGCCTTATTCCATTATGGAGTAGATTTTATTGGTTCCTATTTTTAGTAGACAGTCGAATTTGCTCCATTTGGATCTTACTTTTAATGGCATTTCATTTACATCATATTCTATCTCAGGTTTCTTTTTTCGACTACTGATGATGCCTTGTGCTCGAGGGGTTTTTGCATGGTTTCTCGGTGTTTTTGTGGCCGGGCTGCTAATACCTCTTGACACTTATTTATTGATTGTCAGTGGTTCACTTGGTTTAGGTTCATTTTTAACAAATCTTGGGTATGAAAGTCAAGTCGATGAGAGCATGGCTAATTGGCCAAAAAATCAGAAGCAGCAGTAGTCTCATGAAACACATGCCTAACTAGAATAAGTGAAAAAGATGTGAAAGAACACACCTAACGCAGTGAATAAGCACAATCCCAGCGAACAAGACCCCAGGAATGAATCCAACAAACAACCATAGCCGAGTCTAATTCCACCTCAAGAATAGAATAACCAAGTTAAGTAGCAAGCTCCAACCCCTCACACACAGCCATGAGCTCTGCATAAAGAATCGGCTAGCTACCAAGAAAATATCCAAAAGCAGCCAAAACTACATCTTAATGTTCTTAAAGGATACCCCTCAAAGCAGCCATCCCTTTATAACCCCAGGAGGAGGCCTCATTTAAGAAACTAATTGAATCGGCCTCCTAGAAGGAGCTATAACTCACAAACCCTCCACAATCTAAGATCTTAAGACTCTTTTCAGCTGAGAAGGCATAGATTTAAAAGCGGAACTAATAAAGCCTGAGATTTTATATGACTTGAAAGATAATTGCATCAATAGAGAAAGACTGCAAATCAAACTGGAAAGCATTACAAGACTTCCAAACTTGCATAAAAGAAAGCAAGGTAGAAGGACCCAAAGATAATTATGAAAGAACAATAGTTATTTCTTCACTAGGTGTAAGTTTATTTAGTCCCTCCTTATCCTTTGAATTTTTATCTGCACAAGGTTCAGGAATAGGTCTATCAACAACCTTACCACTACGAAGAGTTATAACTGACTTGACTTGGTCAATGGGTGGATTTTGTTGAATCTTAGGATTTGGTTGTGGTTGAGCTGGAAATTTTCCTTTTTCTTGAATTGTGAGTGCATAAGCAATTTTAGCAAGAGTATCTTTCAAATCAGAAAAGGTTTTTTGGATTATTAATAGCATCTTGCTTCCTAATGAATGAATGCATTGTATCTTTCAAATTTTTCCATGGTGGTGGAACATATGGTGCATAAGGCTGAGCATTTTAAAAATTTTGTGGAGATGGTGCTTGTGAAGATTGTGCATTATTATTATTCCTCCAACTAAAATTTGTATGATTTCTTCAACCAGGATTATAAGTCTGTGAATATGGGTTTGGCTTATTAAAAGTGTTAATGGCTTTTGCTTGATCATACAAACATTCTTTAAGTGCCGGCAGAGTGGGACAATCTTGAGTGAAATGATCATTAGAACTACAAACATTACATGCAATTTCTTCAACATATTTCACCTGATTTTTTATTTTATTTTCTAAAGCTTCAACCTTCCTAACTAAGGATGCAAATTTTGCTTGTAAATCATGATCTTCCCTAAGGTTATAGATTCCTCCACTGTACGAAGATGGTTGTGGTTTATTTTTGAATTCAAAAGTTCCAACAGTATCCCAATGTTGTGCATTTTCAGCTAATTGGTCAAGATAATCTAATGCATCTTCAAGATTTTTATCTCTAAATTCACCATTACACATCATTTCTACAACTTGTCTACTTTGGAGTGTCAAACCCTCGTAGAAATAAGTGACCAATCACCAAGTTTCAAAACCATGGTGTGGACATATACTAAGCAATTCTTTAAATCTATCCCAACATTGATATAATGTTTCTCCATTTTTTTGAGTGAACGAAGTGATTTGTCTTTTAAAAGAATTAGTTTTATGGGGTGGAAAATTTGTTTTCAAAAACTGTTCTTACATGTTTTTCCAAGTTCTTATTAATCCAGATCTAAGGTTTTGTAGCCAGGTTTTAACTTTATCTTTTAATGAAAAAGGAAAAAGCTTTAATCTAATTATATTCCTACTACAATTTTGGTATGTGTATGTATTACAAACTTCCTCAAAATCTCTTAGATGCGAGTATGGATTCTCGGATTCTAAACCATGAAATGTTGGTAAAATTTGGATAATACCTAGTTTAAAATTGAATCGTACTGCTTCTGGAGGAAATACTATACATGAAGGGGCTCCGATTCTGGTCGGATTCATGTAGTCTCTCAAGGTTCTTGGTTGATTCTGATCATATGCATTATGTTGAGAATAATTGTCTCCCTGATCAATTTGAGGATTAAGTTGGTCCAAAAGGTTTTCGTCTTGGATCTCAGCCATGATTGGTGGCGGTGATTGAGATCTACGAATTAATCTACCATTCGAAGTTTGAGACCAACATCTCATACAATGATGATGACGATATAGTGTAAAAATAATACACAAAAATAAATAAACAAATGAAAATTACACAAAATAAAAGCAAACTAAAAATTAAATAAACAAGATAACTATACAAGAAAAAAATATGAAATAAATAAAATGAAAATTAATTAACTGAAATTAAATAAGCGGTTGAACCTACCATATAAATAAATAGAGAAAAAATAATAATAATAATAAATGCAAAAATTAAATTGCAAAAATTAAAAGAAGAAAGAAGGAATACTTATCTCAAGGTGTAGACTCCTTTTTTTTTATTTTAAAAATTACCAACCAATTAAATGATTAATTCAAATTATGAGGCATTTGTTATAATTTTTAAAGTCAATATTCAGTTTATTGAGTCCAAATAAAGTCCAAATAAAGTCCAAATAGAGTCCAAATAAGTCCAAGGATAGTCCAAAGAAGTTCAAGTTATAAGTCTAAATTTGATTATTATGAAAAATTTCAGCAAGGGACTTAATCGTAAATTTCTTAAAATTTTATGGCCAAACTGTAATTATGAAAAGGAGCTGAAGACAAATATTTTTGGGGTGAAAGAGAAATTCTGAAGAATTTTAAGGATAGAACAGAATTTAAGAAAAGAAAAAGGAGGTAAATAAAAATTTACACAAAAAAAAATAAAAATGAAATAAAATAAAACAAAATAAATACCTCTCTCAAAGAATCAAAAAAACTGACACAACTTAAAAGTTATTTCTCCCAAAAACTCGCGCCAAAAAACTCTTACAACTTAAAAGTGATTTCTAACTCCCAAATATAAAAGTGTCTTGTTGTATTATAGCTCGGTGAGTCCGAAGTCGATCCACAAAGAAAAGATTTAATTTTTTTATTTTATTTTTTTCTAAAAAAAAATTGAATATATGAAACTTAATTTAAGTGAAACTATAAAATTGAATTAATTATGGTTATGGATTCACTCTTAATAGTAAATAAAATTTAACAAATTTTTTTTATCGTTTTTATTTAGATTTATTGCCCAAAAGATTAATTATATAAGTTATTATTATTTTCCCATTAATTTTATTATAGATTAAGTATTTATTGTGCCAAAATTTAATTTTTCTACAATAAATCAAAATACCATGTTACCATATCTCATATTAAGATATTAAGAATTTATTGTACCAAAATCTATTTTTTTGTCTACAATAAATCAAAATTTTAAAATATAAAATATGTATAAAATTAATTAGAAAATAATTTAATTTATATAATTAAAAATAGAATTTGATTAAATCGTATTTATTTCTCAAGAGTTTCACCTTACCCTAACTATTATTATTTAACTAAGTATGATTGAAATAAAAATAATTCTTGAAATTAAATTACTTATAATTAAAAGGAAATAAAACAACTCAAATTGAAAATAAAACTAATATTATTTATGAAAATAATTACATAAAATATTAAAACACACTTGGCAAAAAGGATTACAAAGGGATTGAGAGAATTTGAGAAGAAAAGGGATGCTTAAAAACACAAAAATGAGGCTCTATTTATAGAGAAATAACTTCATAATCCAGTGTTTTGTGGTCTATGATAAGCTTGATGCATGCGCTCCACACAACCATTAGATCAAGATCCAACGGCTGGTCAAACTTCAAAAGTCAACCTTACACGTGGCACCATTTGAAACATCCAATTTGATCAAAGAACGGTTGAGATTTGACGGGTTAATGGGTGGATCGGGTCAACCAAAATATAAAGATTCAGATATTTCAACTTACTTCACCAACCACTGCCACGTGGCACAATCTTGGCCATTGAATAATGAACGGCTGAGATTTAGTCAAAATTGACAGCTATCCAATGCATCCATATCTATTGTAAGCTCATTTTAGCATCCAATCAATGCTTGGTCAATTGAAAAAATCAATTTTTCTTCTAAAAGTTGAATTTTAAGCTGGTTTTGACCCATCCTAAAGTTTTCGGACCTTCGGAATTCAAATTTGACTTTCATTTTCCCATTTGGAGTCTCAAATTACGTGAAATCAATATTTTACCTAATAAACACACAAAAATACTCAAAATTAAATATAACTAAAATATAATTAATAATTCCTAATATATTACATAAATACAAACATAAATTATAATATATGCACAAAATAACATTTTTATCCCTTAGTAAACATATAATTTTTAACACTAATCACTACCTAAATAAAATTCCATGGGCTAGATAAAAAATCATTTGAGCTTCAAAGTTGTATGAATCAGGTTTTTCATCCAACAAATATTACTTAAAGGATAACACTAAGGACGTAAACTCCTAAGCTATCTTACTGATTTTGCTAAGCTTTTTGTTTCTTTATTTCAGTTTTACCTTGAGGGCTTTTGTTCTTTCGCTGCTTTTGTTTTTGCTGAATGCTATTTGTAATTTAATAAAATCTTATTCCTCGCTTTGACGAGATTAATTACAAGAAAACAATCTCCTAAGAAAACTCTAATTAACATTGTCGTTACACTTTTTTTTTTAATATTTTTCCAAGGAGTAGTTCATTATACTCTGATTATACAATGTTGGTGTTATTTGATTAAATTATAGTTAAGCTTTTTATCTTCAATTATATTTAGCAAAAAAAATGAGAAATATAATTAATGCTGATATTTTTTTTAGTTACCAATTATATTATAAATACATGATAAAAATATAATATGTATAAGTAAACTTCATTTAATATTTATATTAATTTTAACCATTTATTTTCTTTCTGGGGTTTAATAATACCATTTACTAAACAAGATTAATAATTTTTCAGACTCATGGCTCTTTTAAAAATAAAATTTAATAAACACTTGATTATTTCTTTTCACATTAAATCATTTTGACAGCATTCTGACAGCGAAGTAGCTTACAACAATATATCAAATTGGCCTAGGTGGAGTAGCTTACAACACATAAATTTAAGCACCATTTATTTTGTTAAATACAAATGTAAACTCCATTGCGAGGCGTGGGTTCAGTTTTTGCATTAACAGCCTATCCCGGGAAAAGACTCGCCATAGGGACAACCAGCAGAAGGGGAAGATTTTCCCAAATGTCTCATGCCAATCTTCTTTTCAGCCAACTCAGCTGCACGTGTATATTTGGAGTAATTATTAAAAAAATTTAAAAAAACAACAATAACAATTAGTATAAAAGTGGTAAAATTTTGTATTTGAACTGTGAGTATATCATTACTCTTCTCCTATTATTTAAGCCTTGGTCATGGCAAGGTGACTTAAGCTTAACGCGAAGCATATAAATTATATAGTCTCGATTTGGTTCAGGATTCTTGACTTTAATAAAATACAAAAAAGTTATTAAACCATGCAGTTTAATAGTATTATACCATTTTACTATTAAAGTGTATGATTTAATAGTTTTTACAAATAATATATTATTAACCGCACAGCTTAATAATTTTTTCAAACTTTAAAAAATTTAAGATCTTAGAGTGAGACATTTTTAATAAATTATCATGCTCTATTTCAAAAAGCAAAGATCTCATGGATGAAATTGTTAATCTACTTTATAGTGAGTACAATTGTCACGTGGCACTGTCTGGCATATAATTAACAAATTCATTCACGAAAACATTAAAAGATCGCAGCACGGACGCAATTGGTCACCGTATCGTAAGTTCCTCGGAAACGAAATTATCATATCCGTACGTTCCTGAAGATACCAAATTAAGACAGAAACCAAAAGGCTCACCTTTTCTCATGTTAGTGGAAGTCTCAGCCAGGATTCTAGCTGCCCCATCTGAAAAAGTGAGAAGAACAAGAGCCATTACAAGACCTAAAAGGAGGATAATCTTAAAGCCCATTTTTCTTATACTAGAGAAAATTATTTGATTAGAGGAATTTTTTTAAAAGTAGGATGATAAAATTAATATTACCTATCTCTATCATATGTAAACTTTCTTGATAAGCTGGGCCCTTTGCGGTGGCTATTATTTGTTAATTAGCTAGTCAATTATAATGTCAAATTAATTTTATAATGGGATGGGGCTACTTGATATTTTGTTTAATTTTGCTGGTCCAGAACGTTATTAATACGCTACAATTATATATGAAAAATTTTGTTTCAAAGTCAACAAAATTTACCTAATGTTTTGAAAATTAGGAAATATTGGTACAATATTACACTAAAGTTCATCCTTATAATTATTGCCAATAGCAATTAAAACAAGGCATCATTAATTAAACATGGATTATGAAACCTAAAGATCTAATTCCAAATCTAACACTGCCTAATTATAAACTAAACTTTTATTATTAAGTAAAACAAATGCACATAGTAAAGGCAAGAACAAATGCTCATTACCCTAGAGGATTACAATAGGATATGGAAAATTAACCACCTAATGATGACCTACAAGAGATAGATGACTCTAACTGACCAAAGCTACTCAAGAGTATTATAAAGAGATACAAGTATCCACGTCCCAATAATATCCTATAAGAGATACAAGGCTTTTTGACTCACCACTTCAAAGAATTCACCTAAATGATATAGAGTTGCATAAAGAAATTCTAACAAGAGATCTCTTCTAAGTTATATTCTTGAAATCAACACTCTCCTTCTAAAGTTACAAACTAATACCCTTATATAGACAACTTGGAATATCCTTCCAAGGTTAGGATAAGATCTCTATCATTTAGAATTCAAATTAAACTTAAATTGAAGGTCATAGCTGCAATAAGGGGGAAGAGAACAAAGCAAAACACAATTTAACTTCAAAGTCAGTTTCAATAGTAAATCTAAGTAGTCAACACTTATTTGATTATATCTTGATGCAGAAAACTCCAAATCAAACATTGTAAAATCCATTAAACTCGGATCATAGAGCTTTCCAATAATATGAAATTGTTAATTAAATCTTAATGTGTTGATGCCAATAAATTTATAACTTTTGACCTTGAGCAGAATCCCTAATAGCTATGACTTTTATTGACAAAATATTGAATATCTTTAAGAAAAGAAGCCTGAATTTGATTCTAGAAAATTGTTCAAAAACTGGACACATTTATGCTTCTAATAATATATAATGTATAACTTTATTTCCTCTAGAAAAATATAGACAATTCGAACAACTGGAGTTATAATCTAGGGTTGCGCTTGTCTCTCTTGGGCCAAATTTGAAAACACTCCTGCATTAGGGCTAGACTATAAAACCAAATTATTGGGATGTAAAGGACAATTACCCTATTATTGGTGACGGAGCATAAAAGGATAAAAAAATCCATGTAAATTTGAAAAATATTCTACTCTTACAGCAGTGGCGGCTCAACATAAAAGTTGTAACCATTTTTACTACAAATGTAAAACTTGTATAAGGTACACATTTAGAGCATAATCTCTACAGCAATGGCAGCTCAATGTGTTTTGGACCTTACCTAAAAAAACATTTTATTTATAGCCGTTTGAAATTATTTTAGAGGCTCTGAAAAGTGATTTTGAAAAGTTAAAAGTTAATTTTGGTATTCAGTAAATTCTTTTGGAATTCACTTATGACAAGGTGATTTTATAACAGTTTTTGAAACGTAGGGAAGGAATAAATTAGAATCTGATTTGATAATTGATTTTATATTTAATATAATTCCATATATATCCTTATATATATATATATATATATATATATATATATATATATATATATATATATATATATATATATATATATATATGTATGTATGTATATATGTATGTATATATGTATGTATGTATGTATATGTGTATATATTATAAAGATATAAAATTATCCGTATTAATTAGAAAAAAAATTTGACTTTAAAGAGATTATTATTATTACTAATTATTGAGATAACAAAATAATTATTGAGAAATTATTTTAGTTCAATTATTATATACACATAATAAAAACATTATATATACATGTTAATAAATGTGCAAATAAATTTTATTCAACATAATGTCAATTTAGTCATTTGTAATTCTTACTATAATTTAATATTAAGATTTATCAAACACATACGACTGCCTTTAAAATTCACAGTACTTTTAAAAATAAATTTTACCCAACAAATAATAGCAATTATCATAAAAATTACAGCATTGCTAAACTGGCCCTTAAGCCTAATTAAATTTGTAGAAAATAATACATACAAGACCAAGATTTGAAAAAATTGTCATGTACACCTTTAAGTTTTTAATAACGGACCTTAACATCTATTTTAGCAATAATAACCTTTGGATATTATTCCAATATTATTAAAATAAATTTAAAAATATTTACATTTTAAAATAATTTAAATATTTAAAATTTTTTAATACTTTACAATCTTATATTATATTAAAATAAATATATAAAATTTAAATTATTTTCAATGCTATGTAAAATAATTCTAATATTATCAATACATGAGATAAATTTTATTAATTATAAAATGTATTTTACCCATAGGTTTATTTTAAATTTTTATAATAAATACAAATATATTATTGAAATAAATATAATAATTTTCATTTTAAAAATTATTTTAAATATTAGAAATTTCTAATGGTATTAGTCTACTAGACAAATTAAGCTATTTAAATTACATTTGTATTTATTAAAAATTTTAAATTCCATTTTTTTATTACCATCTGTAAAGGGTATTATAGTCCAAAGGGGGTTTTAGTAATTCCCTATTGAAAACTTGGGAGTCTATGTGACAATTTCCCTAAACCTTGGCCATATGGGTGTCCTTTCCCCTTAAATTTATTAAAGTATTATATTAGAAAAAAAAAAGGCAGTTCTTGATTTAGCCAATTTAAGTATTATAAAAATAATATTGATGCTTGTAGTTTGCGATTAAATTATTTGGTTATATGTAAATTTTTTATTTTATATGCGTGGACAGGAGTTTGGTAATTAGTACAAAATTGTATAATTCACAATTTTTTTTTTTTTTGAAACAGAAATCTTTTCATTTGTTTCAATTATTTAACTTTGTTAAGGTAAAACTATCAAATTATATAAAACAAAAACTGAGAACGGAAATGTATTGAGACATTTTGCAAACTATAGGTATGTAATAGACTATTGAACCAAATTGTAAGGATGTTAAGGACATTTGCCCAATTATTGGTGACGCAGCATAAAAAGATAAAAATTCACGTACGCTCGAAAAATATTCTACTCTGACTGCCAGCTACCTCCCTAAACCAATTATAAATAGAAATAGCAACATATTAATTTTATCATCCTTCTTCGTTAAATATTCCTCTCTTCAAATAACTACCTCTTGTATAATAAAATGGGCTCTAAGATTTTCCTTCTTTTAGCGCTTGTAGCGTCTATTGTTCTTATTTCTTCCTTGGAGGTGGCAGCTAGAAGCCTAGCTGAGACTTTCACCAACATGGAGAAAGGTGAGCTGCTTGGTTAATTTCTGTACTATTTTATTGCTGTCTTCATAACAAAACAATTAATTAAACTAATTTCTTTTCTTCATAAATAATTTGTTTGGAAACATCCGTTAAGCTTCATATATGACGCAGGAGCCACCTCAAAAGTCACCTAGTAAGTAAGCTTCATATATGAAATCATGGTCTAGCTCTAGGGTAAGAAGTAGCCTTCATGGGACCCAAGTCCCGAATTCCAGCTTCAAGGGTGCGTGAGTTGAAAATAACAATAAAAAAAACAAAGTAAACTTTGTACTAAGAATTGAATTCATTCATAAATCTCTCCTTTGTCAATTTTAATTGTTCTCATATATTCTCAACAGGTGGATCTTTGTTTCTGTTTAATAAAGTCCTTCGATTTTTCCGTGAGGATGGTTATGAATGGTGTAAAAAGAAAGATGGGAAAACCGTTGGAGAAGCAGATGAACGACTCAAGGTTAGTCAAAATTATTAATGTCGTATATTTACCATACTGACACAATAAATTTTTATTTCACAACAATATTTGTCAGGCTCACCAGTCATCACAATGCCAAATAGAGCCTTAGGTCTTAGGTAACATGCACAAGAACAGTGTTGTAATGTGTATTGTTTGTTTCAGTTCGAAGGATGACATTAATTTTATCTTCAATGTAAGGTTGGAGAAACTGAAGCTCTAAATTGTTATTACGCACATGGCGAGCGAAATGCTAATTTTCAGACGCGTAGCTATTGGATGCTGGATCCATAAGTGTACTTATATCATTATGTATTTTTGTTGTAAAGAAAAGTATTTGTCAGTCATTGGTATTTATCTTCTTGTACGTTTAAAGTCCCCTAATCCCTATATAAATGAAAAATAATCATTTACGCTGAAGAAAAATATGGCTTCATTATACTTATCCCTTTATTGTCTTTCTGACCAAGGAACAATGTGGAATTGCCGATTTACATAATTTTAGTTAGAAGAGATATTCTCTGATAATTACTCTCTTGGGCAGGTTATATGAGCCCATTGTCCTTGTTCACTATAGAGATGTAAGTTTAACTAAGATGAGCCTTTATGAGTCTGAGTGCAGCAAATCAGATCTTACGTACGATGACTTCACTCTTGGATTTGTATTTAAGTCTTGAGAAATTTTTTTATATTAAAACTTATGCTTAAGTGAGGACGTTCACAGAGTTTTTGTGTGGAAACAGAGTTTATAATGAGATAAAAGCCTTTGACGATATTGTCAATTTATGTGTCCACGCCTAAGTGTGCTCTTTATATTAGTGTATTATTTTCGGTTGTAAAGGAACATATATATTATAAAAATAATTAAAAAATAGATTAATAATGAAGCAATTAAACATAAACTGTATCACTCATAATTATCATGGAGTGTGTAGCTGTGTAGGAAGAGCAAGGACTGTAGCCGCCACTCAATTCAATGTTCTTAATTTCTTCAAAATTTATTTCGTTTTTTCTGTGTAGTTTGATTTAGAGTGGATCTTCGTAATCACCAAACTTTGTCATGGAGCTCCCATCAGTAGTTTTTGACCAACTTTCTTCTGTGCGGAAACCTCAGCATGCGCCTTTGTGGCTTTGAGTATGTTAATGTCGTTTGCAGCCCTTCTTATATGCATTGTAGAACTCATTTGCACATGTCAAAAGAAAAACGTTGAGTGGAGATGGATAAGTACATTACCTTGGTTATATCATCCGCGTAACAGGCCTTTTGGTATTGCCCTCTGTCAGTGCATTTTTGCTGCAGTTACTTATGGTTTTGCTCGCCAACATGCTGATTCTCCGATTAAATTATCTTTTTGGCCTATCGTGTTTGCCTCTGGTCTATTATTGTCCACATATTTGATTAAAAATCCAAGAAGGGCTATTTCATAAAGCTGAGATGCTTGCATTCGGTACGTAACATCAGACAATTGCTCCGCCATTTGGCATTCTTGTGGATAAACTATCTTAGTCGATTTATATTTCTTTTGAATTGGCGCGTGTGCGTCAACATGGGATTGTTTTTTAGAGTACAAATACAGAATTTATTGCTTGCCAATTGCGATGTGCAACAATCATGTTGTTGAAATTGGCTTCAGTTAATTTTGAACATTCAGTTAATCATGTTAAAGGCTCTGTTTGGTCATTCTTCTTTGCCTTTGATCTACTGTGTTAACTTATTTTTAAAGGAATCAGTTCACAAATGTTGGCCATATGGAACAATGTTGCTCTGTATATTAAGTTTTAACTAACTTCACAGCTTCCCTAAAACTTACTGCCACATCAGCCAAGTTAACTATATTTTTATTTTATTGGTTCTTCATTATTGAAGTTTTGTTGCTTTTGACTCCAAAGTCTAAACGCAATTCGAACTTGGACGCTGGCTGTATCTTTCGCAGCATGTCAGTTTTATTTTCCGCTCGATCTTTTCTTTCTACTTGCATCTTCCCTGTCGCTTTTCTCCGCCGTAACTTCTGTTTCAAGCATGTTTATAGGGTAAAGTTTATTATGTCTCTGCCTTGTCCTACTTGAAAAATGATGGCCATTAGTATCATTAGACCAAGATTGCACTCATAAGATCTGATAAAACACGCGGAAACCCCAATTGCAAACAAAGAATTAACAAAACAGATCAAGAAAAGAAGATGAATACACACAGATTTTGATGGTTTAGCCACCAAGTGGCCTATTCCCATGCAAGTAACAAATCAATGGATTTATTGATTTAACAATCTAAAGATTACAAGAATGTTAAAAACTTTACATAGAACAATTTATAATAAGAAATATCTCTGTAATCGCTATCTAAAGTCACGGAGTGATCCATGAAGTTATGCCTATAACAAGCCTTTTATAGCTAAGGTCGTTAAGCTTGGAAATTGACTTAAGAGATTTGCCGCTCTTTCTAACACAGTTTTAACAGAAGTTTGACTTGGTCAGAATAAGCGACTAATGTGTGTGTTACATGTGACGAGAAAAATTTGCAATAAAACCATTGGACTTGAACGATTAAGATGCAAAACTTCAAGGTTTTTTTTTTTTTTAAAAGGAAAAGGGGGGTGGACAAAAGCCTAAATCAATTTTTACCCCCTCTCTACCCCCAAGACTCACCCGAGTATACACAAGTGAGGGGCGACAGATTGCACCGTCAACCAACTCGGCTACGCCCTTGGGGGCGATGCAAAACTTCAAGGTTAGTTAGATGCCAGCGACCCTATGAAACTCACGAAAAGTCTCTCGCTTGGGGTTTTCTTTGAGAGCCAAAGCATGAGAGGGTGCATAGAGCTGTCATTGCACCACTTTAGTCACTCCATAGTGAGTGATCTTTAAGGGTGGGTACGGTTCGGGTTGGATTATATAGAACAGGTTGAAAAATTTCAGCCTAACTAACTCATTACATACCTCAACTGAACCTGCAGTTTTGTAGGTTGGACTTTTGAAAAAACTTATTTTTGTAATTCAATTTAATACTGAACAAAAAGAAATAAATTAATTAGAAAAACTTAAAAAACGCAAATATTAAAATCCTTACAACAAATATAATATTTTAAAGTTTTTATCTTTATATTTTTTTTAATTTATATATATATATATATATATATATATATATATATATATATATATATATATACGGGTTAACAAGTTGGGTAGAGTTAAAAATTTTTAATGTAACCCAACCCACAGATAGTGCGGGTTAAGAATTTAACAATCTAATTCAACCCGTATATTTTATCAACTCAACTCAAACTGTAAAAAATTATACAGGTTGGGTCGATTTCATGGGTTGAGTGGGTTGGTGCCCACCTCTAGTGATATTGTTGTAGAAGTATTAATGTTAACAAATTTATTAGTCTTTAGTGCCATTCCAATGATTTCGTGGGGGTTATTTAGTGAAAGTTTCTATGGAGGTTGGTAACCAACCAACTTCACTGTATTTATTGAGATTTTGAGGGCTTGAAAGAGGAAGCCGAATGGACACAGAGGAACTAATTAAGCGGTGTAGATTGATCCGGCTAAGTGAAGAAGAAGAAGGGAAAGTAGCTTTTAAGAGTAGAATGAAAATGAAGGGAGCAAAAATACTGACTGGCTGCCTGGTAGGGAAAGTTCTCCTTCCAAGAGAAGTCAAAATAGAAAGACCAAGGGCAGCAATGCAGCTAGTGTGGAGAATGGGGTGAGAAGTCAGAATTAAGGCCATGTTTGGTTTGAAGAAAGGGAAGGAGAGGAAAAGAGTGGAATGGAGAGGAAGGGAGAAGAAAGGAAAGGAGAAAAATAGTGAAATTAAATTTCATTGTTTGATTTCACATAAAATTTTATAGGAAAATGAATTACAATTTTTTTCTTTGGATAAATTTATCCTTTGCCTTAAATACTAAACTATTTATATTAGTAATAAAATAAAATTTAATATCAATACCAAATTTTTTTAATATCAAAAAGTCTTAAAACAATTCATGATTTATTAATATATATATATATATATATATTTATTTATTTATTTATTTAAAATAAAACAACAGTCCGATGGCAGTTCGACGATAACCTGGCGATGTCCGATAGAGTTCTAGCAACGGTTAATTTATATTTCTATATTTTCATATTAAATAATATAAATAAATAAGTCTATTTATTTTGTTAAGTTTCTTAAAGCATTCATTAAATTTAATTAATATAAAATTATTTATAATATTAAATTGATGAAATAAAATTATAAATAATAATTATTAATGGCATTCAATAAGTTAAAAAGTTGAAAGGTAATTTGAAAAGTTTTGGTTTCCAACATAAGTGGAATTTGAATTCTTCACTCCTTGGGGTGAAATTCAAATTCCGCATTATGATGGATATTAAATTCTAATGGAAATTAGATTCTTATACATTTTGTCTAACCAAACAATAGAAATAAAAATAAAATTTAAATTACTTTCCTCTCCTCCATTCTTTCCTCACAACCAAACATCACCTAAAAGTCTTGAAGATAATGTGTTTGTGTTTATGTTTAAGTTTAGCTCCAATAAAGACAAAAGGAGGATTCTCGCAGGTGGACCATGGCATTTTAACAGAGCACTCATAGTGCTTACTGAACCAGTTTAGCTCCAATGAAGACAAGATTTTAGTCATGTATCCTTTTGGGTATAAATACACGATGTTCCTATCATGTGCATGGAGAAAGAGGCAGCTGCAGGGCTGGGAGGAGCAATTGGGAAGGTGGAGGAAATTGAAACAGATTCATCCGGGGAATGTATGGGAAAATTTCTAAGGATGAGGATTTCGATGGATATCACAAAACCTCTAAAGAAAATTGTAGTGCTAGAGAATGAAGAAGGTAACAAAGCAGAAGATATTCCAATGCTTGTGTATGAAAGGCTTTATAATTTCTATTTTTGTTGTGGGCGTATTGGTCACCAACATAGGGAGTGTGTTCATTATAAGTCCCAAGCAAAAGATGAGCTAGCCTATGGTCCATGGCTTCAAGCAACTACAGCGGCTAAACGATCAAAACAAAACATAGGAAAAGATAGATGGGATACAGAGTTTAATTAAGCCAACACAAAAAGTCCAGCTCATGCAAATACATATTTGCTCTCAACCACAGTAAGGGACAAACAACAAAATCCAGTTGAGTAGAAGGAGGATGAGGGATTGAAGTAAACTCAGGTGGATTCGGGTATGAACAACTCTTTACTAGGAAAAAGTAAAGACCAAGGGGTGGTCAAAGATCAGTTAATGAAAGAAGATGTAATTCTTAGGAATGGAGAAGTGACAGGTGTGGCATGAAAAAGTTTAGGGAATGGAGAAGAAAAGAAAAAACGGGTGCAAAAGAAGGAGCCAGAACATAATGAATTTTGAGGATAAAAAAAGGGTAAATTGTGAGTGGGAAATGAATAAAACAGTTTGGAAGTGGGAACCCAAAAACACTCAACCAAAATCTCTTGTGCCTCTTAACCAGATCAAATCAGAAATAGAAGATGGAGAGAATGGGCCCAATGTAGTCAAATGTAGGCCCAAAAGGAGAAAATGGAAATCTCAAGCCCGAAATTTTGAAGTTAGGAAGGGATGAAAGATGAGCAAATAAAAATGAAAAGGCCAGCTAGCACCTTATTTTGGGAAAGCCCAAATTAAAAAAGAATAAAAGAAAACAGTGCCCAAAGCTTGTGTTTCCCCAACGACTTCAGCCTTAGCTCACAGCAATAACAAAGCTAAGGTTAAAGGATGAAGAGAATGAAGCTACCGAGGAAGTACCAATTGTTGTCAATGAAATAGTGGCAGCGGCTAGAATCCAGCCCCACCGACAACCATGAGGATCGTAAGCTGAAACGTTTGGGGATTAGGGAAGGACCGAATGTTCTAAGAAGCCCAAGAAGTTCTCCATGAGCATAGACCGCAAATTTTATTTCTTTGTGAGACAAAAATGACAATTAAACAAATGAGGAAAAAAAAGTGAGAGTTACATTTCCAAAGTTGTTTTGCCTTTAATGGAGAAGGAATGGGAGGCAGCTTAGCAATGTTATAGAGCTCTAAAGTCCAGTAGATATTAAATCATACAGTAGCCATCACATTAATGTTGTGGTTCATAGTGAGAATGGGAGTTATTGGAGATGTACTAACATTTATGGGCACCCAGAATCAAGTAAGAAAAGGCACACATGGACGCTATTAAAAAGGTTAGCAGATTTATCCTCGTTGCCATGGCTATTTAATGAAGTCTTAAACTTGAATGAGAAAATAAGAAGAAATGAAAAGATAGTAGATATGATAGTTGATTTTAGAGAAGCTGTTAAGGAATGTGAATTGGTGGATATGGGGTTTATAGGATATCTGTTCACTTGGTCTAATAGAAGAGAGGTTGGATAAATTCTTCTGTAGCAAAACTTGGGGCAATATTTTGCAGGAGAAAGCAGCATTGAATTTAGTTACATGGAGCTCTGATCATCATCTAATTTTGATGGAAGTTCTAGAGAAAGTAAAGGGTTCAAGGTATGTAAAAAGAACTTTTCATATAGCTCATTATGAAGATATGTGGAGTTCATATGAGAGATATAAGGGTTCAAGGATTTATTAAACATGAGTGGAAGGATTCTAGTAGATGGAGTAGAGAAAATCCTATTAAATTATTTAAAAGGAAATCAAAAGAGGTGTTAGCCGAATAAGCTATGAAGTAATGAGGAGTTCAAAGACAAACAGAAGAAATTAAAGTAGCTAAAACAGAATTTGAAAGAAATCAAACAAGAGATTTATTAAAAGCAAAGATCAAGGGTTGATTGGCTGAGAGAAAGGGACAAGAACATGAAATTCTTCCATTCAAAAACCTCGGCAAGGAAGAGAAAGAATAGCATTTTAGGCCTTGAAGATGGAAATGGAATTTGGAATGAGGAAGCGGAGGATGTGGTAAGACTGTTTTGCGAATACTTTATAAACATCTTTACTACAACCAACCCATCCCCAGCTCACCTACAGGAAGCCTTAATAGATCTTCCAAAACAAGTAATAAGGAAGAAGAACAACTTTCTAGATCACTAGTTCACTGAAGAGGAGATCTCAGATGCCCTTGCTTAGATGTGTTCTACCAAAGCTCCAGGTTCAGATGGTCTTCCAGCGGCCTTTTTTCAGAAGCATTAGAGCTCAGTCAATGAATGAGTGATTACTACATGCTTGGATATCCTCAATGAAAGAGGTAGTATAGTACCCTTAAATCATACATATTTTGCTTTGATTCCAAAAGAACATAATCGTAGAAAGGTCATTGATTTTAAAGCAATTAGCCTTTGTAATGTTATCTATAGGATTGTGGAAAAAATTCTAGCAAATAGACTATAACATATTTTGAATGACATTATCTCTCCAACTCAGAATGCTTTTATCACAAATAAATCAATCACTAATAATGTAATCATACACTATGAGTGCCTTAATAAAATCAGACAAAGTAAGGGAAAAAAGAATGGCTTGATAACTCTTAAACTAGATATCAGCGAAGCCTATGATAGAACTGAGTGGAGCTTCTTAAAGAGTGTAATGCAGCAACTAGGTTTTTCCTCAAATTGCATGGACCTTATTATGAAATGGATATCTACAGCAAGTTTTTCAATGCTTATTAATGGTGTGGCAAAAGGTCTAATCTTCCCGCAAAGAGAACTATGACAAGGATGCCCATTGTCACCAAATCTTTTTATTATTTGCGCAGAGGTTTTCTCAAACTTGCTGATGCAGGCAAAAAAGAAAAAGCTAATGCACGGATTGAAATTTAGTAGAGATTTGTTCATTTCTCATCTCTTTTTTGCGGAGAACATCCTTATTTTCTCAAGGGATTCTAGTGAAGATTGCAGAAATTTAAAGACTTTTGATATCTATGCAATTGTTTCGGGTCAGATTTTTAATTACAAGAAATCCTTGATGTTCTTCAGCTGCAACACAAATCAAAGACAGATGAAGGAGATTAAAAGCATTTTTAACTTAAAGGTTGTTTCAAGACATGAAAAATATATAGGCTTGCCGTCTATGGTGGGAAGGAAGAAGATTAGTTTCTTTAATGACATCAAGTTAAGAGTTCAAAGTAAGTTGACCAGCTGGCAAAGAAAGCTCTTTTCTTATAGGGAAAAGGAAGTGCTTATCAAAACTGTAGCTCAAGCAGTGCCAGCTTATGAATGAGTGTGTGCAAAATTCCTTAAAGCATTTGTGAAGATATTCAAAAAGCCATAGCTAAATTTTGATAGGGCTCCTCAGAAGATCATAAAAGTATTGACTGGGCAAGGTGGGAGAGATTGTGTCATGCTGAAACAAGAAGAGGCTTGGGCTGTAGAGACTTCTCTAGCTTTAATCAAGCTTTAATTGCCAAGCAAGGATGGAGAATCATGCAAAATCTAGAGATTTTGATGGCTTAGATCTTAAAACCCAAGTATTTCAAACACTCAAGTTTCATGGAAGCAAAATTAGGCTCAAATCCTTCTTTTGTGTGACGAAGTATTTTGTAGGGTAGGCAAGTTCTTCATAAAGGATAGAGATGGAGAATTGGAAATGGAGAACCTATGTATATTTATTTAAAAAAAAAAAAGAAAACTGGATTCCAAAGCGTAAAAATTTAAAACCTTTCTTCTCTCAAACCTTACCTCCAAATTCTATTGTTACTGAGCTGATTAGTAATCAACAGTGGAAGGAAGAGTTGATTAAGCATCACTTCATGGAAGAGGATGTAGAAAGGATTCTTAGAATTCCTCTCCAAAGATCTCCACAGCCGGATCAGTTAATATGGCATTTTGACAGATATGGCAACTACTCTGTAAAGAGTGGATATCAGATAGCTCTAAAGCTGAAATTTCTAGAGAATACCAGTAGCTCAGACAGATCAAAGGCTCATTGGGAGGTGATTTGGTCTTAGGAGATTCCAGAGAAAATCAAGGTCTTTATGTGGAGGGCAGCTGCAAACTTGATACCTACAGCTTGCAACCTTTGGAAGAGGAAAATTACTCGGGATCCAATGTGCTGCAGATGTCAAAAGGAGAGTGAGGACATTTTTCATGCCTGAATAAGATGCATATATGCTCAAAAGATTTGGAAATTGACTGATTTTTATGAAAACATAAAGTTGATGGCCCAGCAAGATATGTTAAGTGCTCTTCAAGAACTGGCAACAAGCAGAAGCACGAAGGATGTAGAGCTAATAATTGCAGTGTGTTGGTCCATTTGGTACTCAAGGAATCTGCTCATCTTTGAAGGAAAGAAGGAAAATCCCAATTATCAGTGGCAAGAGCTTTTGTAGTCGTGGAATCATATATAAGAATTAAAGTTCCAGCAGAGTAGACAATTTTCATGCATCAAAGCAGCAACCAACAAGAATGGCTACCTCCTCCTACTGGGCAGTATAAAGTGAATGTTGATGTTGCCAGTAAATGCTCAAATCAGACAGCAGGCTTGGGTGTGGCTGTCAGAGATTCAAAGGGCAAGGTTGTAGCAGTAGCAGTTCAGAGAGTTCTTTATCAAGGGAATGTGGACTGTATGGAAGCTGAGGCAGTAAGTTTAGGCATTCAAGTAGGCATAAATGTTGGATGTTTGCCTTTGATCATTGAATCAGACTCAAAAGAAGTAGTTGATCTCTCTTGCAATAGGAAGGGGAGTAAGACTGAAATCTTTTGGAAGATAGAAGTAATCTGAGCTATTTAAAGAGCTTGAATGGATAAAAAATTCAGTATGTTCCAGGGGCGTGCAATGCTACTGCTCGTTCACTGGCAAAAATCGCCTAAAATTATGATACTCTTGTTGTATGGCTGGAAGTGTTTCCAGCTGAAATCAAGTTGTTATTCTTTGAAGTTCATAAAAAAGATACAAAACTTCAATGTACGAAACGTAGTCATTTTGCATATGTTTTTTATTAACCGTCAACAACTTCTATTGGACATACATGGCAACTCCCGTTACATGGTATTAGCACTTCTCATGGTATTAAAGTACTACAATATCATGTTTGCTAACAATTCCTCATTGTATTATAATGTAATCAAAAGAACTTGTATTGCGGTCAAACCCGCAAAGCCAGACCGGTGCGAGAGTCTGGTTTGTGAGGGTTTTGTTTTGTTTTGAGAGAAAAAAATTAATTTCTCTCTCTCGTTCTCCTTGCCATCTCCAGATTCTCCGCACTGCTACTCCACATTAGCCACCCGTGTGTATGGATGGCAATTGCTCACTAAAATTGAAGGTCCGACCCAAAAAAAGCATGATTATTTAGATTTCGGGTCCGGTCAAGTCTAACCTGATTCGGGTCAAGGTCGGGTTGGGATTTTTTAAAGTCGGTAAAGTATTTTCTCTCTCACTTTAAATAATTTATTTTATTTTATTCAATTTTACTTCACTTTGTCTAATTTTATTTTGTTTGTTGATGCTGCAAAATAAAATTAATTTATTTTAAAATTATTATATATCCTTAATTTTTTATAAAAAAAAATATATTATATAAATAAATATACATAATTTTACAAATTTAATTTCACAACACAACTTAAAAAAATATTCATAACTTTTTTCATTTACATTACACCCAAAATTTAATCTATAACTTTCTCATTTATGTTAGAACTTAAAATTACTCTTTTATATATACATACACGTTTATATATTTTTCATAAAATTAAAAATTCATAATTAAAGACTAAATTTTAATTAGGCTTTAATTGTTTGACTAAGCCCCACCCGAAACTTCTAAAATCCAAAAAATTTCAGATTAAATCACTCAAGCCAAAATTCAGGCCGGTCAAATTACCATCCCTACCGGCGTGCTTCAACAAACGATACCGCAGCAGCTCCCCCACTTCCGCGCGACAGCAGCTCCCCCACGACCGAGTGACAGCGGTTCCACCGCGAAGCGACCAGCTCCGCCACGAACTGCTCCACCGCGACCAGCTCCACCACGGCCACGAGACAGCAGCTCCACAGCGACGCGATCTGCCTTTGCCGCGCGCCACTACCACGCGATCTGCCTTGGCTGCGCGACACCACCACGCAACACCAGCTCCACTGCCACCTCACCGCGTGACGCCAACACCACCCCACGGCGCCATCTGGTTTGATTTTGTTCTTTTATGCATATACTAACATCTTTTTGTTTATTTCTTATTAATCGATTAAAAATTTAGACCAATTACTGCTCAGCAATATTGGTTAATTTTACATGCTGGAAGTCGATTGATTAACAAAAAGACTTGAGATAAATTCTTTTGACGTTTAAAATTGGAATGAATTGGTCTATGGCAATTTGACTCCAAAGTATTTGCCTTCTTTGTTGCCTTCCTTTAAGTTTCAATGGCGTCGAACCTATTGTAGGTACTAGTCCATTTAGTTGAAAAATTAATCTGTCACGTTGGATTTGATATGCCTTTTGGTAATTACAGAAACAAATTTATGATTCACAGCTTGTTTAGCATTAACGGACATCATAAATGATGGATTAGTTCGGCAATTAGCAGACGTGATAGAAAATGCAATTAAATAACATGAAAGTGAAGTCATTGCGTTTGCTCTGAAAAGTTTTTAAATCAACTTGTAATGGGTGGAAAAACAAAATGGTCTAGAGGAACTTTTCTAAGTAATTCGAGAAAAAACAGAACAAGTAGTTTTTGTTGAAAAAAATTCCAATGAACTAAATAGCAAAATCATCGGAATTTTTTTGTGGTTTAGGATGAGAGAAGGGTGCAAAACCAGGAAAAGAAAGAAACTGTTTTCAGCTGCTAGATTATTGAAATTGACCATATGATATCACTTTGATTGTGAAGTTTAAGATTCCTGGTGTTTTTCACACTTGCTTTGTAACCGTTTGAGAAAAATCCTGATTGGAGAATTGCCATTGAATTCACATGATTTTTTTTTTTTGGTGAAATTGATGCTTGCAGTGAATGAGATTACATTGTGTTTTTTATGAAACAGGTTGTTGGAGTTGGCAGCATTTGTTCATGACCTGCCAATTAACTGATGTTTAAGTCAAGTCATTGTTCTGGTTTTTGCAAAAACTAAAGATGATCGTGGTTCGTGGCTAATTACAAATGATTGTTTTAATATGACTCAAAGGTAAAACTGGTTGATTAAATGGATGTTTATGGTTTAGTCAATTATTAGGGCCTGTCTTGTCAGGGAGGCAAATTTTTTCTTATATTTGTTTCGCTACATTGATTTAACGTGCTCGAAGACATTGGCTTGAAGAAAATGTATAAAATGTCTGATATAGATCCATCAGTGGTGGGGAAGCAAATTTGAAGTTTTTGGGATGAAAAACACCTTAAGGAGATGCAAGCACAAAGGTTCAGAAATGGAGGGCTGTGCTAATTGGTCTTTTATTAAAATCAATTTGCAGCATTTTTTATTATTTGGCCCTCCTCATTATTATATTACCATTATGTTTCTTGACTTGACTTTCACCCTCAGTGGAAATTACAACTAAGTATTAAAACTCAAGGATTTTATTTACATGAATGTTTTATGAAATTTATGCTTGCATTGAATGAGATTTCATTATATTTTTTTTTCTTTTGTTATATATAAAATAGTGTAGTGGTAGACATTAAAAGTGTGATTAATTGCTTACAATAAACTGCCCCGCATGTGTGTGCTTATAGTAAACTGCAGTTTTTAGAACATTTTTTGATGTATGTGAATATGAATTGCAGGAGAGGAAGCGGCATATGGTTTTATCAGTGGTGCCGGAGAAACTGAACTTCAGCTTCAATGGCGAAGGTTGACCCCTGATAGTAGTTCCATTATTTTTCTTCACAGTCAGATTCCTTTTGTTTAATTTTTTATTCTTTGTTGTCCAAAATAATTTACTTACTTGCTTTTCTGTATTCTTAATCTATTAAGTTTGGTGTTTGACTGGTCCATATTGACTTGTACAAGTTGGGGAATTTTGAAAGCTAGAAGAAGTGCTTGCCTAATGAATAAAATTTTCAGGATATTTATGTATCATTCAGCTTGAAACTCTTGCTGTCAAACATAGTTAGTTCAAGATTGATTCATGCATCTTCTTGTGTGAAAATAAAATGTTCCAACAATAAAAGGTTTTGCTTCATATGAAAATGGTCATGGATTGTTCTTATTTTCTTTTTTGGAAAATTCAAAGCCTTCTTCATATGTAATTGAACTTTATTCTACATTCTGAGGTTTGACACCAGACATCCTCTCCAGTAAAACAGCTGTCATGTTTATATTATAAGCTAAATTTTGCATGAATGATACCTTTAAGTTGTGTTTGACTGTGCTTTTTGGCTCATTCACATTAACATTCACACAAGGTTTTGATAGGCAATATTTGTAGCATTATGCCAACATCGTTGGGCAGATAAGATTAATGATTTGCATGCTTTCAGTACGATTTTATCAATGGTTGTTCTCTATATCCTGTTGAGTCACTGCATTGTAAACTTTCCATTGTCTTTCTCCCCCTCTCTCCCATTGTACTTGCCATTAGTTGTCTTTACCACGATGTTAATATAATTGATGCAAACAAATAGAGGGCAGCAAATTGTCATGGGATACAGGGGAACAAGTTTATGTTCATGTTGAAGTGAGCAAAGATTAACTCCAATGACTTTAATTTTGTCTGTTTATTTGTTTGGTTAAACTGTGCATCAAAATTGATATTTGATTATGTTGAACTTGTTTTATTACTATATACAATCACTCCATTCACATTATAATTGATTTTAGGTTCTGGATTATTTTTGTTTTGGTGCTTTTGGCACCTGCTATTAAACTGTTTGAGAAAAGTGCAGACTGGAGAATTGTCCTTGAATTAACATGAATTTTTTAATGAAATTGGTGCTTGCATTGAATGAGATTTCATTGTATTTATTTCTTATTGTTACATATAAAATAGTGTAGTGATAAACATAGAACAAGAACAATAATAAGAAAAGCATTTATAGTGTTTATGGCAAGCCATTTAATTCTTCATTGCTGTTCTTTTGAATGAAATAGACTTGAAGGCACTGGCCTAGTTGCTGAACATGCGACATATTTGGTTGTCATTTTATTGTATTGAGGACATAATAACATTCGTTTAGAAATAAAATACTGTAGAATTTTTATATCACTTCGTGTTAAATTGCAAATACTATTGAAAATTTTTAACATGCTTGAGTAAATTGTTATTGCTATCGAATTGAATTATTTGCTTCAATCTTGATTTCACAGGATGTATCTTTGGAAAATGCTGAGAAAATAAATGTTTTCCTGCTGAAAATTTACGGCCATAAGCTTCAATCTTTATAAAAAATTATGATTTTTTAACATTTATATTAAAAAAGATAATATTAAATTTTATATTTAATATATTTTTAAGTGCTAATAAATATTATTTTCTAAATATGTAATTTTAATTAATCACAAAAAATATTATACTGTGCAGCACTAAACATAGTATTATTAAAAAATTAACATAGTATAGTGTAACACCAAATGATATATAGAATTAGTATAATACAGCATTAATGTAATACAACATAATATAATATATTATAATACAATATAATATAACTTAGTGTGCCAAATGCACCCATCGTGTATTGTGCTCCACACAATTGATGTCCTAGTGGTGGTTATGGTTGTACATGTTCTTCTCCATATATTATAACTGAGATTAGTTTGGTAGAGGCTGCTGGTGGTGAAGGTGATGACACTATTTGAGTTGCTCACTCTTTCATTGGATATGCTAAGAAGGTTTCTATTCAGGAGAAGAAAGTAACATTTAAGGTGGAACGATGCTTGACCTAGTTGAAGATTATAATAATTTAAAACTCAATGTTTTGTATTAGTAGAAGGTGAATGGATTTAAGCATCTAATATAGAGAAAATTACAAGGGATGTCCTGGCTGTTCAAGTTTCCACAATGGTCTCAAAGTCTACCTTTAGTAGTAGTCACTGTGTTATTGATGATTATAGGAGTTCTTTCATTCTTTTTATGATTGAGCCATTCATATGTACCAAAAATTAGTTGCAAGCTCAATTTTTTATTGATCCCATCTACAACCTTCAGGAAGAGATTAAGGAGTAGATATTTTATATAAAGCTACAAAAATGTAACATTTTTCTCATTCATTAAATACATAATATATTTAAATGTATTATAACTTTATAAGTAACATCCACATGTACTTAGGCTACTTAATTACTAACTTTAATAATTTTTTTTGTGCATTTTAAAGGGTTTGTAAGATCACAAGCTTTAATGGTTTCAACAGTGAGTTTTGACGTTGGCGTTATTGGTATTAGAAAGGTAACTCTTAATAGATATTATTATTTAAAATTTCATATTATAATTTTAAGTTATAATTTAAACTATAATTATAGTTGTTATGGTTTTAAGTTTCAAGTCTAGTTGTAACATTGTAACTGTTTTAACTAGGCAAGTTGAAGTTGATAGAATGGTAATATGGCATTGCCTAGTATTATTATTAACTTGGCTTGGTGATTAATGCCATAAAATAAGCCATGATTGACTTAATTTTTTTTTTAATATTTAATCAAGTATGTATTTTTTTCTTTTGAAGAATTTGCTAAACATGTTATATCCTAATGATATAATAGAAATTAGAAATATTGTAACAACCCTTTTGCTTTTCAACTATAGGTGCTCTTTCTTTGCTAAAAATGTAAGCTTTATTACTAGCCATTAAATTGTAATTCAAATGGTAGTTATGGTTTGTTCTATTAAAGATATGAATTGGGTTTATTTATTTATGTTTGTGTTTGATTTGTCTTTATTTGCAATGCGGCTTAAAGAAAGTTATTGTATATTATTTCTTCAATTTTTCTCTAGAGGATTGATACACCAACTTAGAGTACAAGAAGTTGAAGTTAGAATTTGTCCAAGTGCTCGCATGGAGTAGTGGAAGAAGCTTATTTAGTTTGTGACTTTGTGTTTTAAAGAAACTTTTTTGTGTTTCGGCAACTATTTAATTATGTTTAAACTTTGATTTTGTGTTCTAAAAACTAATATTTGGATATTGTGCTTTGGATGGAGACTATTATGTTAATTTGGACTTTGTGTTAATTTTAATTTTTATTTATTTAATTTCATAGTAGTTTTTCCTTTTTTTGTGGGCTGAAAATTGGTAGAAAAGGACTATAATTACATAAAAGCAATCTTAAAAACCCAAAATAAGAAAAAAAAAACTCAAAATTGCCATTACTTGATTTTACCCAATTTGACTCGATTTTGACTCGAACTCGATTTGATCTGATTTCACTCGACCCAATTTGACCCGAATTGACTCGAATCGTATCTAATCCGAACCCAATTCGATCCGAATTCAATTCAATTTCTTGACCCAATCCGATCCGATTCAAACATGTTCGGATTAGGTTACAGATTTTGGTTAAGTTCGGATGAATTTTTTTTTAACTCAATTTATCTTAAATTCCAAATTGATCCAAATCTGATTATGCCCAGTTCTATTTGGAATTGTGGTTGAAATACTATAAATAGTTTATTTTATCATTTTTGACAAAAATAATGTTTGTTAAATTTTTAAAAAGTTGTTGGGACAATTCTCCTTATGAGGCTTTACTTCCAAATTAAACCAAGGCCTTATTTGGAATGATGGTTGAAATATTATAAGCAGTTTATTTTATAAGTTTTGACAAAAATAACGTTTGAGAATTTTTTTAAAAGCTACTTATTTTGTAAGTTTCTACATTTTGACAATATCTTTTAAAAGTATGTAGCCTGTTACTTTTTATAAGCTACTTATTAAATAAGCATCCACAACTTTTTTGTTAAAGTTTTTGTCATAACATTAATATTTTAACAAAAGAACAATTATATCTTACTTTTCTATAAACCTTAATATATAGGTAAAAGATAATTTAAACCTATGTATAATTTGGTCATTATTACTTTTGTAATAAAATTTATCAAACACATATTATGCTTTTTAAACTCACAACAACCACAATTACACAATTTACCAAACATTGAACTGCTTTTTTTTTTATCAACAACTTAGGGTTAGTTTGTGATTGTGGAGGCTAATGAAATAAGTTGCTTATGTTGTACAGATGAAATAAGCTGCGAATTATAAAAGTAACTTGTTGTTTGGTAAACTGTGTTATTGCAGTTGCTATGAGTTTGAAAAGTAAAGTACACGCGTTTGGTAAATTTTATTACGAAAGTGCTGTTTTATTATATAATGACCAAAATAGACATAAGTTTTAATTGCTTTTTATTTTTAGAGTATGCTAATAAATTGTTGAGACATATCATTTTTTCTTAAATTTGTAAAATTACATTAAAAAAACTCAATTAAAAAAATCTAAATAACTTCATAATATGTTATATAAAACATAATAAAAATAAAGGTATGATTTATATATTCGGGTTTATCGATAAGTAAGATATAATTATTTTTTTATTAAAATTTAGGGCTATAATAGGAATTTTAAAAAAGTGTGATAGGTTATTGAATAAGCTGCTTATAAAATGTAACTTTTTATCTCTTTTAAAAATTACTGACAAAATGAAGAAAATTATAAAATTTACCAAATACTATTTTTATCAAAAATTATAAAATAAATAGTTTATTAAATTTCAATGGCAACTACAATCCCAAATTGACACCGAAGTCATGAAAGCTAGTGACCTATTAGTTCATAACTTCTACGAGCTTCTTTTCTATATCATTAAAAGACAAAGAAATCTTAATTTTAACGGACAAAAAAAATGAAGGAGAAGAACAAGAAGGCCGACGATTTTGTTTTAAGTCACATAATTGAATTGAGTATAAATAAGCCTTCAGTCTTGTAAAAGACAAACAAAAAATATCAACTTTGAGTTGATGGGCGTTATTTCCTCGAACTTATTCTCAATTTATCTTCTTATACGGTTCATTTTCAATCTTCAGTCCTATAAAACATTGTAGGAAAATAGCGTTTTTTGAAATTTGCTGAATGAATTTACTACTACTAATAATAATAAAAAAAGGTATTTGGGAGGAAAATAAGTTTACTGTACATCATCAATAGAGGATAAATTTAGAAACAAATAATTAGTTATGTGATATTTAACACGTCATTCAATGATAAAAACTAGAGCTTGAAGCATCGGTTTCACAATTCTGCACATTGCAATTAGTTGTGTGATATTTAGAAACAAATAATTAGTATCATGTCATGAATGATGGGTAATAAACCCAACTTTTAGTTAATATAATGAAGCATCGGAAAGAGTAGCAAATTACGCATAAAAGTATTATCTTATCATTTTGCCAATCCATTTGAATACATACACACATAGTACACATATGAAAAAAATTTCAATCCAGAATTTCCAGATTGAATTTTTTTTTTTAATTATTCATTATATGTTATATACACTCTACTCCTAGGAGTGGAATGGACTCATGGAGGGCATCCAAGTGGGAGATAGGGACAGCCACCGGGTCCAAAACCTGCGGTCGCCTCAGCTCCTGCACATGTATGACAACATGTTATTTATTTATCTATTTATATTAATTTTAAATCAAATTCAACCGTACAAGACAATTATTAATTAAATTTTTCTTAAACCAGACCTCAAAGAGCCAACAAATTTATTAAAATAAAAAAACACAGAACAACATTATCATTAGAATAAACATTTAACCATTGATCGTCGCAAGGTGAAATGAAATCCAGCGTACTAAAATTACGAGTGGGTGATTGATTAATTCTATCATACTTAATTCAATATTAGAACTAACATTAATCAAGGAACAATATATTAACCACATAGCTAGATTCAATAAAATACAAAGTCTAAAACATAATTAGGAAACATAATTCGTACAAGATTCAACTACGGAGCATAATCATAAGGACAATTATAATAAATAAAATTACAACATAAAAATATTGCACTTACTGATATCAGACACCAATACAAAAAACTGGCGCTAAATATAACGTGTTAAGCGTAAATTACTTTTGTGGAAACAAATAATCTTATCGTTATTTTATGAAAACGTCAAGTTATCATACAGAGAAAGCTCACCTTTTCGCATGTTAGCGGAAGTCTCAGCCAGCAGGTTTCTAGCTGCCGCCTCGAAAGAAGAAAGAAGAGCAATAGCCATTACAAGACCAAAAAGAAGTAAAATCTTAGAGCCCATTACTTTTTTTAAGAATAGAGGAATTTTTGTTGGAGAAGGATATCAGATTAATATTTTCTTAAACTCTATTTATAATAGGTTTTACAAGTCTGCTAAAACTTTGAGTTGAAGTAAGAGGTCTGGGCTCAAATCTCACTCACGTAAGTTGAGAGTGAATTTAACTAGATTCATGCTATGCTTAAAAAAGGTTAGGAAAAATGTCATCAGACCCCTCAGGTTTGCTTAAATGACTACATTGACCCTTTTAGTTTCAAAATTGGTTGCATATGCAATTTTTTTTTCCTATTATACCTTTGATTATAACAACTTAAAAAATGACTTTAAAAGTTTATAATAAATACCAATATAATATTAAAATAAAGTAATATGGAATAATATATTTTATATTCATTTTGAATATTAAACAAAATTATTTCAATGTTATTAATTTGTCGTAAGTATTTTAATGTAAAAAATTTTTAAGATTAATAACATTAAAAAATTATATGTAACATTCAAAATAATTTGCCCGAAGGGCGATTGAGCAAATAGTTTTTATGTAGATTTATTTGGTAGGCGAACCGAGTTCAAGTCCTAGGAAAGGTAGGGGTTTCAAAATTGATTTGGATTTTGCTCACTCCCCTACCTTTTGAACAAAAAAATGAAACTATATAAAAAAATTCAAAATAATTTACAAAATTTATAGTACTTAACTTGTAATATATTTTAATATTACAATAAAACCTCAATAAATTAATATCTTTGTGATCATGAAAAATCGATTAATTTAGCTAATATTATTGTATCAATAATTAATAATTATTAATTTATAAAGATAATATTAGATTTATAATAGGATTTTTTTTAAGGTATAAAGGCAATATAATTAGAAATTTAGTGATATGATTATGATTTAATTTTGATTGAGTGAATCAACCACTTGGTAATCCTTTGATTGAATTACATTATTCGGTAACCCATTAGAAGAGACATTTTGGAGGTGATACATTAAGTCAATCTCTCTCTTATTTCTCTTAACATAGCACATGAAATACAACTCATTTGAAAGGTATAAACAAAGCAATAATGACCGATGAAATACTTAAAAGTATTATGCAAGTATAACAAAGAAAATCATAGACATATCATATGTATTTAGTTTGAAATTAATTAATTATCAATTTAAATATTAGTTAGGTCCCTTAGAAACATAAGAATTTTTTTAAAAATTTATTATCTACTTAAACTTATCTAATTATTATTAATTTACCACATTGGAACTAAGTTAGGACTAATAGAAACTATTATTTAATCGAGGTTATCAATTTATCGACTATTTATATGTAGTATAATTTTTAAAATTAATTTTAGAATAATAAATTTTCGTATTAATAAAATCTACAAGGACAAACTAATAATTGTTTAATATTAAAATAATTTACTTAATATATGTGTTATTTTGTTTATTATATTTATCATAATATTGTGTTTATATTTATTATAATAGTTTTCACTATAGTTAAATAATATAAAAATAGGTTTATATGATTATTTTTAAAATTAATTGTGATAATATGATCATTTAAGTAAACTTTGAAGTACTTGCTATCTTTTTCCTAAAATATAAATAAAGAAAGTTTAGGCCAGCGGCGCGAGTACTAAGAATTTTCCAACTTGTGTGTCACGTGAACCTTTTCTGTCGGTGCCGGGCCCTTTGATGGTGTTTGTCAATGGTCAACAATGCATCATACGTGTCAAATAAACGTATACGAAGAACAATAAGACGCCGCGTGTCTTTGGGGCCTATATGTCAAGTGAATGTTAAATCAAGAGAGGAATTCCGTGGGGTCGATCGTGGAAATCGTAATTAAATGTTACGAGACTCATAACATTTAAAATAAAAATTTACTGTTCTCTATATGGAAAAGATAACTAAGAATCTCCGTGGAAAAGTCTGGAGCATCTCATAATAAAGTTATTTGTCGCCTTTCTGTGGAAATTAATAACCACTTTTAACAATTTCTGCATTAGCCGTTGAGGATTTGACTTGAAGTGACCCTAAATTAATTAGGGACACAATTTCATCGCTGTAAAAAGAAAATGCATTTAACACGGACAAATCTATAACTGTAGTAAAAGAAAACGCATTTAATATCGAGTACTCTATAACTGTAATAAGAAAATATTGATAATATCGGTTTGTACAATGTACAATGTACAATGTTGATGTTTTTTTTTTTTAATCGATCGTTCGTACGTATTTGATGAAATAGAACGACCATCTCTTAATTGTCATATCTCATTTCTAAATAAAACTCCAATCCCTGAAAAACAAATTATAGCGTTTTAATTGCTTCTGAAATTTGAAACCCCACATGTAAGCAAACGCTTGCGATCACTTTGCAGAGGTTCTTAGATCAGCTCCTCAAAATTTATATTTACTGCCATAATTAGTCTCAACAAACACACACGTATATGGGATTGCTAATTTTTTTCTTACTGTAATTAATATATACTATTTATTCTTATAATATTTTTTTAATAACTAATAATCTCTTGATAGTATAATTTTATAATATTATCTTTATTTTTAAATACACTTTTATTCATATTTATTATAAATTAAATAAATCATATGAATGGAAATAAAAATAAAAAATTAAGTATTAAAAATAACAAATATATGTTTTGATGTGAATAAAATAGTAATAATAAATTTTTTGTACATTTTTATTTTACAAATATTTTATTATGATAAATATATAAGAAATTTATTATAAAATGATAAAAAAATTATTATAGAAAACTTAAATGATAAATAAAAAATTATTATAAAAAGAATAATTATTTTTTTGTACTTTTTACATTTAATTTTAAAGTTTTGTAAGATATATTATTATAAGAAAATGTTTATAAAAAAGAACAAAAAATATTTTACTATTAATTTTTATTTAGTTCAAAACATAGGTTTCTTGTTTTTAATACTTAATTTTTACTTTAATTTCCATTCATAATATTTATTTCATTTATAATAAATATGGATACAAGTATATTTGAAAATAAATATAAAAATATAAAATTATACTGTTAGGAGAGTGATTTGCTTGACTACAGTAGTGGGGAAGTTGGCAATCTCCTCCCCCCAAGCGCGCACACACACACACACAACGTACTAATCTAGAATTTTAAAGTGTGGAAACACATAAACTGTGTGGTTTAAGCACTTTAAGTTTTAAGCCTCTAAAACCCAACGTTTTTAAAACTTTCCCGAACTTTTCCTATACTTTAAGATCCCGGACCAGAAAATTACTATATATATATATATATCCAACACACATATAATCAACAATTTCCTTTGAGTAGTTATACATCTCATTTTGGATGACGTTTGACATCCAAATTTTATTTTTTTTATAAATCTTAATTTATTGTTATTTTTTCAATTAGTTTTTCAAATATAGTTCATGGTAAATAAATTAACCTTCTATTCTTTCTATTTTTAATTTCAATAATTATGAAATTCTTAAAAGAAAAAGAAAAATGAGTTAAATGTCAAAAAGAAACTCTAAAGAAACTGGAAATTTTTTCTTTCTTGAAGACGTCTTGTATGAGATTGTACATAGATTGTGGATAAAATTGAATTGCTAATACTAAACTCTATCTCTATCACTTGTCGGTTCAAGAAAATGAACACTTCCCCGTCTTTTCTGTAAATGTTAATTAATTAGTATTTTTTATGTAGAATTTATAATTGGTCCCCCATATATTCATTGCTTTTATGTTATAGCCAATTCCAATTAATTTGTGATTTCTCTATCACCGTTTTTATTGACATTCTTGGTCCTCAAATTAGGGGATAAGTCTGATTTTACTCCAGACCTCAGAGATAACGCTGAAAATTTCTCTTATAAATGTGACAACTTTGTAAATTATGTTGAATGCTTAAATACTATTAGAATAGTGAGTGTTGAATTGCAATTCAACGCTTAATTAAGTCACCCCCTTCATAATGCAGGGAATTTAAATCCCTCGATAATAGCTGTGGCCGTATATCAACTGTGAATCTGCTTCACACGTCATGTCACTCGCTTCTTCGAAAATTCATAGTCAATCCTTGTGCATTGATTTTTTAAATTTATGTTGGAAAATTGTGGTCGTGTTGTGAATCTTTGTTCTTGGTAGATTCGTTAAAGCTGAAAAGGATATTAAAAGGGCTAATTTGACAAAAGAAATTATTTACTTGTCTTTTAATTTGGAGTTTGCACGCAAACAGCAAGTAGGAATTGATAAATCCTTTTTTTTTCTCTTATACGTCGTTGATAAGGTCTTCCGAAATAATTCTAGATAATTTTTTATTTTTAAATTCCTTTCATTAATTTTAATTGCTTTATCTCTTCAGTTGCAATTAAAATTTGTTTGAATCCAGTAAAATTAGTTGTTGTGTTTATATTATTTCAGGTTTGATAGAGTCTAACAGTACTCCTAATCTCTGTTAGGTCCAAGCTCTTTGTAAGCTTATATTTAAACTCGCAGTACCATTAATACAGGAAAGTCTCCCGTATGAGTTATGCTATGCTTACTCATTAAGATACTTATATAGTTTATTTATATTTCAACTGATCTGACTAATAAATATAATTTTACTATTTAGATGAGAAATGATAAGATTTAATAACTAAATATTACTTGTATCCATCATATAGTGCTATGTTAGTGAAGATGCAAATTAAATATCTCAAATGATCAATAAGTATAGTATTATTGCTTGAATATAAGAGTAACACCATGCTTTCTCAATTAAGATAGTTTATATCTCAATTGATATGTCACTATTAAAATTTTGCCATTTGGATTAGAAATTGTAACTTTGAGCTGTATATGAGACATGTTGAACCATCGAAGTGCCAAAAACATATTTTCAGAAAATTTGCTGGTCAATTAACCTATTAACATCTATTCTTTCTATTTGATTTGATTTTTTTTTTTTCACAAAATAACATTTGTGTTTGAAATAGTCGTTTTGCTCTTTTGTAGACTTTTATAAATTAAGGGTAAAGAATACTTGCACTCCTAAGGTTTGGGAAATGGTCATGTATACCCTCAAGTTTTTAATAAAGGACACCGAGAGCTCTTTTTAACTATTAATATCCTTTGCCTCTATTAACTCAAAAAAATTGACACTAATATTTTATAATTTATAGAATTTTCCTTAAAATAAATGCAACAATATATATATTTTAAAATAATTTCAAATTTTTAAAAAATATTTTAATCCTTTACAATCTTAAATGTTACAATAAATAAAAACATAAAATTTAAATAAATATATAAAATTTAAATTATTTTCAATATTATATAAAATAATTTTAATATTATTTAAAATTTTTGTAGTAAATAAAAATAAATTATTAAAATAAATATAGTAAGTTACATTTAAAAATTATTTTTATATATATTTAAATGTTATAATATTATTAGTCTACTAAATAAATTAAAATATTTAAATTATATTTGTATTTATTAAAAATATTTTAAAGTCATTCTTTTTTAGTTACTGTATTAATAATATTATAGTTAAAAAAATCTTTATGTTCTTTATTAAAAACTTGATATATACGTGACCATTTTGATAAGATCTGGAAGTAGATAAGGAGAAGGAAGAAGTCAAGTGAAGGGAGTTGTGTTTGTGTAACTTCTTTGCTGCCCTCATTAATGAAGATCTTTGGCCATTTATAGACCCTGTAGTACAACTGAGCTTTGCTACAAATAGGAACTAAGAAGCAAAAACAAGGAAAAATAACAAGTACATAATCACTAAATATCAGCCACCAATTGACACAAAGTTGATCAACTAACAGCTACTCCTGACTCGGTCTTATTTCAGCATTCCTTAAGATTGCATGCTGCAGAATATATATTGCAGGTGATAGAATGCGTATATCATTCCTCCCACCTTAAAAGATCCTTGTCCGCATGAGAAATTTAGGTAAAAGAAACATTGTTGGTCTTCCCATGTAGCATCCTCTCATGGGGCTCCAGCCCACTTAACAAGAATTTCTGTTTTTGGTCGATAAGTTCCTTTACGAGATGACATGCCTATCGGATACATTCAGGCTGAGGCAGGATAGTTGATGTATCCTGATACAGGGGTAGTTCCAAAGTTGCATGGGAGCGGGTCCAACCAATTT